>PVIY010005692.1:49294-92765 GCA_004026745.1 Myrmecophaga tridactyla | reverse complement strand
TTCGCCATGTGCCTTCTCACTTGAGAGAGAAACCCTGAACTTCATCGGCCTTCTTGAACCAAGGTATCTTTCCCTGGATGCCTTTGATTGGACATTTCTTTAGACTTGTTTTAATTGGGACATTTTCTTGGCCTTAGAACTGTAAACTAGCAACTCATTAAATTCCCCTTTTTAAAAGCCATTCCATTTCTGGTATATTACATTCCAGCAGCTAGCCAACTAGAACACATTTATAAAGGACTCCAGTAAAAGAATTAAGACCCACCTGATTGAGTTGGGTCACATCTTAACTGAATTAGCTCCATCGTAACATCCTACTTACAATGAGTTTATACCCACAGGAATGAATTGACTTTAAAAGTACATTTTTCTGGGGTACATACAGCCCTGAACCATCAAATGAATCTTCTAATCACTGGGGTGTCAGAGTTAATTGAGCAAATGTCCTCAGTTTAGTCATATATAGAATGTCGGTCCCTTTCACAATTCAATGTCAATATTTATATACATGCATATACATCTATGTACATATGTATGTATATGGAAGAATATTCTTACACATACACACATATAATAGATGTAGATATTGATATTGCCCATATAAACACTTTAACCAGTTATTCATTTATGTGGTTTTATGTCAAATAGAATTTCATTAAGGTAATAGATGCATCAAGCTGCATTCTGATTACAAGTTGGCTTATTGCATAACTTATTCACAGGGGGAAATGTGTTGCCCAGCAAACAGATTATCTGACCCTTTACCACTACCAGGTTCTTAAATTTTTGTTTGCTTGTTTTTCCCCTCTTAATTGTTACATTACCAATTTGAGTAGAATTCGGCTATGGGAGCATGGTGTACTTGAGTTAGCTCAGAGACAAATATCCATTCTTATTATGGTAATCAAATTCAGTAGCTCACCCAGGCTATCATCAAAAACCAGATCAGAAAGTTGTGATGATATCACTAATGTACTTGTTTGTACCAGGGAGGCCCGTTGCAAGACAATCAGCTGACTTCTGATGTTATCCATTGTATATCAACATTATCATTCACCTCACAGTTGCTGTTCTATGAATTTATTCCAATTTGACCAATCACCTCAATTGTGGTTCCTAGCAGTAACAAAATTCCAGTAGGGTCTGTATATCACTCTTCAATATGGTTATTATACTTCCATTCATAAAATATAAGGTCTCATAAGCTCTTTTGGAGATATATCACACTATTGATTTATATTGATCTACTATCAAGTTAAAAACATATTACTAGTGCTAAGTGATCCTATGTTTGGGTAACTGGTTTTGTGGATTTGGGGATAAGACATTACCTTTATCACCTTAAAATAATTATTAGTTTTGGTCTTTCACTCTTGTCCAAATATTGTGAATTTTCTATTCTGTTTTACAAGATATATACCATACCTCCCTACTTTTTTGACATACAAAAATTTGGTAGATAGAAATAATTCACAGTTTTCAACTTATAACTTGAACTGTTTGCAACCTTTGAAACAGAGCCAGATTTAGATCATCCTAAAGGGATATGCTGGAACCTTCTCTTTTGGCTAAGACTATTGTCTACTTTTCTTTATCAAGTTATGGATCCATATTTTTAACATCACATCCATATTTATATATCTTAGTTACCAAGATCTTATGAGCAATAATTTAATCAAAATCCAATCTACATTTCTTTGATTTAACTTTTTATTTAAAGAAAGGATAAATTGCTATGACATATCCTTTCAAAGTGTTTGCTGTAGTCTATGAAATATAATAAAAACTAAACTCAGCATGTGTCTTTACTCTTTAAACTGCTTTTCTTCATACACTTCCAAGCCCAATTTATAGAGCCACCAAATAAAAAAGCATAAAGATTACAGAAATTGTTCCCTCATTCACAATCACAATATACTAGAACACCTCATTTTAAGAACTTATCCTTCTTATTGACACCTTTTTTCCCTTTATTACTATAGTATTAATTTGGGAAATTTGCATTTTTTGTAAGTAGTGTCACAAGAGTCTAGCTGTTCTTAATGCCTCTTAGGCTGTACTAACTCTAGAGGAAGATTTAGTATGGAGGGAATGAAACTAAGAGCACTAATTTTAAATTGATTTAAATTGGAATTATTTTTAATTGATATATTAAAACACACAAATTCTCTAGTCTTATCTGCTGTTTATCCCTCAAGCTGCTGACTATACCTTAAACTCTTCATGTCTGACTTTCTATGATCATCTGCAATCTGTTGGTGACAACCACACAGAATAGCTTTCATGCCCCACAAAGCACCACACTAGCAAGGTGTCTTTGTTTTCCTTCACACCTTTCCTTCCACCTGAGAAGCTTTGTGCCACCATCTCATTAGTCCTCATCTCATTCAGAGGCAATTGGATAAAGAGGTAAATTAGACTCTCAATGTCAACCCTATCCACAGCTCCATCAAAAATAATAACAAAAGCAATACAGTGTACAGTTTAACGTGTTTTGTGTCATGTGGTCTTTCAACTCTGACCACAACTTACTGGATCACTGAGTGGATCCTGAGTCAAACTGGTCATTTGTAAGGTAACTCTCCAACTCTACGGAGGCTGGTAGGTCTCAAAAATGAGACCTACAGGGCTAATCACATTACCTTTTCTTTACAAAACAAAATTTGGTTTTAAGTATAAGATTCATAGAACAGGCAGAGTTTTTCAAAAAGTAGAAAGTAGTAGATGGAGGGAAACATGCAGGTAAAGTTGTAGTACAAAGAATAATTCCCTTCTCTCCATATGTTTAATCCCATGAACCTGTGGATATGTCATCTTACACAATAAAAGGGACTTTGAAGATGTGAATAAGTTAAGGAACTTGAGTTGAAAAAATAATCTTGGATTATTCTGGTGTGTAAAAGGTAAACATATGAGTCCTTATAGAAGAGAGGCAAGGACGTCAAAATGAATGAGGAGATATAATGATGGGAGAATGGTTGGAGCAGCGTACTTTGAAAATGACGGAAGATGCCATGAGCCAAGAAACACAGGTGGCTACTACTTTCAGGTTTCTGAAACTTTGATGTTATGTCTTCTGACCTCCAGAACAGTAGATTTTAAAATTGTGTTGTTTTAAGTCACTGAGTCTGTGGTAGCTTATTATAACAGCAGTTATAATGCAAAGTGTTATATTTGAAAATGCTTACGAAGAGTTACTTGATGCCTGCTCAATCTTAAAATCACTAGGTATAAATAACTGGTCTACCCACATAAGGGCATAGTTGCTGCCTACCAACTTTGCATGGAGAGAGAAAGCAGGAAGGCATTCCAGGAATTAAAGAGAGTCAGAGAATGAAGATGAGAAGAAGTGAAAAGACTGAGAGATTTAAAACACATACATATTCAGTGTCATAGTGAGAATATTTTTCTAAGTACACTTTAAAAAATTGCCTGTGATCTTTGATTTATCTACTAATGTGAACTTTGGATTCATTTCCTAGGAAATATACATTTTTTCAACACCAAATATTCAACACATTTTACAAATTTCCATGGACATACTTCGAATTTGTATTTGATTTTTAATTAGATGCCTCTACTCTTAATTCCCTTCCTCCCTATGCTTGAACCTCACATGAAATAGCAAGGTGACATAATTTAGAGAAGAAACAAATTCAGAAGAAATAGAAAATAATGTCATTTATTTTTAGATGACCTTTTGCCTAATCTCACACCACATTGCAAGAGTGACTACAGTGTTGTCTTATATATCACATATTGAGCACGGGCAGGCAGAAGGGAGAAATAGGAGGCTTGGAAATGGGAGGTTATATCACACATATATGTGTTTAACCAGGCTAGAAGACTTTCTTCTGTTTATTGGTTGCTGGTCTAAGAAATGAAAATTGCCTATGTGACATCAAGAAATAAATATACATATTTGGAGTACACTCTTAGAAAAGGCAAAGAGAAACAAGAATACAAAAAAATATGATTTCTGGAAATAACTAGAGAAAACATTGGGAAGGAATTATCTGCACAGAGATAAAAGGATGGCATTAATACATCTAATCAAGAAATTTTTTCTTGTCTTAAATCTTCAAGTATTTAATTTTTACTTCATGTAAAATGTAAAGCCCAAGTTTTACTGGGATATAATTTCTAATTAGAAATGAAAAATGTCAGGTTTATAAGTTTGACTTCCTCCATATCTGTGTGATTGAAAATGTGGGCCTTCATTGTGTAATGTATAAAATTGTGATAGTAACATTCCTGGCTTATAGGGTTGCTTTTGAGGATTAAACATGAGATTGTATTCTCTCAGTAAAGTATTATGCACATTGTTATTTAGGTTATTACTGTTTTACTTAGTTAATTTCTCACCAGCTTTGTTTTTTATTGAGACAGTGGTAGGCAAGTCATTGCAAAGGAAAAGACTTTTTCCACCTTCCTACATTCACTTATTTGGGTTATAACTCTAATATAAGAAGTTATTCTTATCCTTTTCTCCAAGATTAAAAAAAATCCCACTGGTTGTCCTCAGCCATGCTTTAAAATGTTTAATCAAGTCCTGCCTTCTTCAGACTATTCCCCTATATTAAAACCTCTCTCTGTCTCTCTTTATTTATCTTAATCTGGCTTTCAACTTCTCATTATATCTGAAGTTTATGATTTGATAACCAATGTGATATAAATTTCACTATTAAGTATGTGCTACTTAAAAATATGATAATGTTTAAAAACAGTAATATATTGTTCAATTATAAATATATATATATTCCTACATATGCAAACATACATATAAATGCACACATACATATATATGTACTAATACATACAGATAGATATACACAAACTACACACACACTTTGAATATGATTTATACCATAAAACCTATGTCTGCAAAAAAAATTATAAGAGATGCAGAATCTGATACTTGCCCCGGTGGTACAACACAACATCAAACACATTTAAAACATAATCCAAAAAAGATTTATTTAAAATGTTAATTTTATATTATTGCAAAAGTTGGTAGTTTACATATTTCACATGAATATTTTGTTTTAGTTTGGACATTCTCAAACAATTATATTTATAGTATGTTTCTAAATATATTCTACTTGTCCTTAGCAAAAAATTTCATGATAATGATTAAAATAAACTGCCTACATATGGTGCGTTCGGTGAATCAGGAGTTTAAGCATTTCTCCTTTCTGTGTAGAAAATGAATTTATAATGAGAACAGTTGTAGCATTTGATTAAGCATTTAGAATATAGATCGTGAAAACATATATATTGTAGGGTCATTACAAGTGGCATGGTGGTGAAATATGTTCTTTTCTAAAGTGAATGGGCTTGTACAAAGGTAGCTGATATAAATGCATTGTAAACAATTTTCAATTTCTGTCTGTATAATATATAGCGATTTCAATAGTTTTTTTTTAATCAATGTGATTTTGTTAATCTTTTAAAATCAATGGATTGGAAATTAATACACAAAAGGGACTGGAGAGAGGAGTGGCTGCTAAATTTGTATTTTTCAACCACCAATGATGGACTATTACAGCGAAAAACTTTTACACAAACTACCTATTTTTAATACTTCTATTCTTTGACATCACAATATGAAACGTCTATCTTATTGAAATCTCCAACACATAACTTTATCTACATTCATGAAGTTCACCCACACATTATATTTAACCAATATTTGTTGAGCACATTTTATGATAGGGAATACATAAATATAAATATTTTATATAAATATATAATATTTAAATTGTTTTTAAGGGCCAGAATTTATAGACACTTGTAAAATACAAAACTGTACACGCACATACAAATCCTTTTACAACAGAGGGAAGTTCAAATCACACAAGAGAACCATCCCCCTGGCCATGTCCCTTGTCACCATAAAATCCCAAGCTAGTCCCCTTTCTCTGCTTTCTCAAGCCATTTTGGAACTGCTTGGGAGCCTCCTTGCTGTCCTCAGAAAACCTCATTTTGCGGGTAATCCATATTTTCATACTTTGTGGGTGCATAGCAGCATCATCACTAAATGTGTATCTCTGAATGAAAACCAAATTTTGGGTGGTGGTCCAAACTTTTTATGTGGTGTGTTTACACAAGAGTACACGATTTATTTATTTGGCACAAACACTGTAAGATGTATATCTTGGTGCCACTTTTTTGACAGTCATGCAAGTTATCAATCCATGTAATTTTTTCACTTAAAAAATCAAAAGTTATTTGTTTAAAAGTTTATTTAAAGGAAAATTGAGAGATCTACTTCCCTATTCTGAGAACTGAAGATCATTCAAGCATAGAAAAATAACAGCATATATTGTATATTTTAATATTCATTTAAATCCCTCCTACCTCTGAAAGTATTTTTTTTTCATTTCATTCCTAATATTCAGATGGCATTGTATAAGAAAGAAGATGACCATGAATAAGACTGGGAAATATTACCCCGTATTTTACTACATTTGAATTCAGACAGGCATACTTGTTCCATATCTGATATTATTTATTCGTGACTTAAAATTTGTTTCTAAACCTATTTCTCTTTTGTAGAATAGAAGAAAAATAAAGCTGTATGTCCATACATATGTGAGAGAAAGAAGGAGGATGTGTCAGGGAAAATTAACAGAATAACATTAATATTGAATAGGTTAGAAATGAGATAGGATAAGCTTAAGTACCACATCAATGTAAAATTGCACAATGCTCCTATATGGAGATTTAACTTGTTGACTAAAGCAACAAATTGCCCACTCACTGTGCTTTCTTTCTTTTTAATTTTATGTAATACTAAACATCCAAAGGTCACCTAAGAAGCAGTTAATGCAATCAAGGACAGGCAAGTATATGAAGCAGCAGGGATGCTACATTCTGCCCATGGGAACTTAAAATGCTATAATCACTTTGGAAAATAATTTAGCATTATCTGTCACATTTGAAAATATGCAAACCAATGCTATACAATATTTATTCCTAGAGATTCTTGCAAATACTCGCTCATAGCATTATGTTAACTGAAATAAAAGGAAACACGAAACACAAATTGAGAAAATAGTGGATAAACCTCAGTTTATTTTCTCAAAAAAATTATTTCCAGTATGACACCTTTTATTTAAAAAATTCAAAATTATATAATACAGCTTAATGCTGAAATAAGTATTGTAAGAGAACATTGAAAAACCAGGAGAAGATCTACAATGTGGTCAAGAAATCTCATGCAAAAAGTTACTTTTCAAATTTTCTATCTCTATCCCGAGTTTGAATACATGGTTGATTAATTTATTATCATCATTATATGCATTATATATTATTATATACTTTTTGGTTTAACTAATATATTTCAAAATGAAAATTATCAAAAATTGAGCAACTAAATTTATTTTAGTGAAAAGCTTTTTAGTATGTAATATATTTAAATTTTTAATGAAAAAATCTAGACATATTATTTTACCAGTATAATTCCAATTCTCTTAGATGTTGATGTAGTTATAGAATGGGTAGAGGAAATTATATGGAAGCATTATAACAGTACTCTGAGTGGTTATCTTTGCATGATGTGATGATAGGTAACATTTGTATTGTTTTAATTTACTTTAAAAAATGTCTAGTTTTTCTTCTAAAAAAACTTTTCTTCTACATGCACATATAAATACTTAGATTGACTTAGTTCATATATCATATTCAATCAAATAAATCTCATTTATTAGAAATAATAAGAGGGAGCTTTTTCTTTGATGCATATATTTAAACCATATTAGACTACAATTATTCTGCAACAGAGTTTTTACATAAACAATTTTAAAAGAATCAAATTAGATACGAGTCTACATACAGGTATTTAGAGTGATCCGCAATATTTACATGAATAGTTAGTTTGATGATTATAAGATGAATCACATCCATGTTATTTATTCCATGTGTTCCTCTGTTCCAAGAAATATCTGAAATTAATCAGTATTGAATAATCTTAAAAACATGATAAAGTAATCTGAGGCAGAGATAATTGATGCCTCAGAGACCAAACTCTCTGTTTTATATACTTCATTATTATTTACAAAAATAGATTCAAATCATGCTTGATGAATAAGAAAGGTGCATGATACCCATAAGATCTTAGTTTTTACAGGTTATAAAATACTTATTTTATTGAATATGAAAAATTAGAGTTAAAGAAAATTTTAATGAGCTTACTTTAAAAGCATGTGACATGTTTTAGCATATTTTTATTATTACATTGTATGGAAACAGGAATAAAGAGGCTAACCTACATTTTTCCTACTTTGTTATAACTGCCATAAACTTACAGACTGACAAATCTACACCGAATATCCAAGTCTAGACTGATATATATTAGTAATGTACTCGTTCAGTTGATTCTTTTAAAGTAGTTGCACTGAGAAATATGCCATAAAAGACCACAAATGCCTAGAAAATAACACAGGATAAATCATTCAAAGCCATGTAGTAGGGAAGAATTATGAAACAAAATATTTCTGAAGATCCTACACCTGCCTTATTTGATTTTGAGAATAGATTAATTGAAAGTACAGCCTTTTACAAATATTAAGAAATCAGAATTATATTTTCTTCATTAAGGCATTAAGTTGGTTGCAAATTTGAAAAACTTAGCACAGATTTACTTTTTTCTCTCAAATGGGTCAGTTATGCAATACCAGACAAAAGTATATTTTGACTTCTGAATATGCTAATTATCTTTCTAGGTTAAAATGTAATTTAATGCAAAAATATAAAATATGAGTTTCTTATACAGGCATACTCTGGAAAGAAATTTGTGCATCTAAATAAGATATGCATTCTTTTAATGAAAGACATTCATATGTGTGTGTAATATATATAGTTATATATTCCAGGCTGAACATACAATATGAAACAAAATTGAATGTAAGCAGGCTAATCTGGATAAAAATTTTTAATATTAAAGAAAGAAAAAACTAAAAAGTAATTGATCTATCCTAGCAGACACAAAATTTAGGAGTTATGAACCTAATTTTTTCAAATGAAAAAGTGAGAGAGAAACTCATGGCTAAAAACTGCAGAAGGGAGACTACATTTTTAAAGAAACACTGATTCTGATATTTGAGAAAACAGAGATAGATTTTTAACAGGGAAAAATATATCTTTCCAAGACCTTATCATTTGTCTTTTAACAAAGTGGTTACAGTAAACGTTTCTATAAAATTATTGGTGAAATACTGACTAGTTAATACCTTGCAAAACAGTTCTATGAAAAGTTTATCAAAGGAAAAATGTCAATTCAAGATATTTGGAGTCTATCTTATATCTTAAACTTTATTTTGTTTTTTATTATTTTGGTATAATAAAATTCATTTCCAATAATGGATTCGAATTAGCATCAATGTTGTACATCATGGATAATTCAAACATTATATATTATTCCTCTGTATCTTTAGTTTAAACATAGCTAGGAGGAACCAAGTGGAAGTTGTATTTACCAAATCATTAGCTTTGATTTAGTCAATGAAAGCAGTATACAAAGAAAATGTTGAAACCCAATGGGAAATAATTGCCTTTGGGGCAAGCTCCAGATTTCAGTGATGAGATAGCTCTCTAATAATCTCTTTAATATCTTTTATTCAACAAATATTTATTGAATATTCCCTAAGGTTTACATACCGTACGAATTCCTAAGTATGTATAAATGAATAAACTGTAGTTCTCATCATCAGTCACCTCAGGGGCTAATGGTGAAGATAACATGTGTAAATTTGTTACAGTTATGTCAACAATTATTAATATGTTTAATATTAATATCTCCTTATTTTGCCTTTATATTCCAATAGACATGTTTACTCTCACAGTCAAGTCTAAGGCAGAAAAAATGTCAAGGAACACTTCACACTAATTGTAAAATAAAGTCGTTTTTTGCTGAGCAGTATTTTGTCTTCCTTAACCTAGAGAAGGGGAAAGAGGAGAAGTAAAAAATTTGAAAGAAGGAAAAAAGTCTTCAGAAAAAGAGGACGGAGTGTCAGAAGGGATGGTCTTGGAACTTCAGAGTGGGGAGTCAGTCGTTCACAGCTGTCATTTGTAAATCACTGACAAACATATGTCATGGGTCCAATAGATTAATATTTGGTGGAAAAAGGGAGAAGCTATGTCCCTGGACAGATTAGAACAAAATCAGGGGAGGTGTGTTCTTTGTGAGATGGAGCATTAATAAACACACCAGCATTGTTACCATGGTGAATTACCATTATTTATTCAGTGATAAAATGGATGTGTGAGGTATTCTTCTGAGACAAAGATGAGAGTGATTGCTCTCACCTGATAAGGAAAAGAATATTCAGGGTAGCCCAAGTTTTATTAAAGAATATGCTTCCATTTTTCCCCCCCACCACCACGGGCAGGCACTGGGAATCGAACCCGGGTTAACAGCATGGCAGGCGAGAACTCTGCCAGTGTGCCACCGCCACACCGCCCCTTCCATTCTTTTTTAAGGATAGTTTGAATGTTTATTTCAAAAGAAACTATGTTAGCAAATTATGGATATTGGTTAATTATAATGGATAGTGTAGGGTCCTTGGACTATTAGAAGCAGAAAAATCATAGTTTGAAAAGAATGAGAACAGAAAGAAGTTAACACAGAATAGGGGAGCTAAACAGAGGTCTCTTGGATGAGACTAGTCATTTCTACGAAAGGAATCACAGGTTTACAGTTTCTCAGAACACAAAGCAAAACAAAGCGGGCCACGGCGGCTCAGCAGGAATTCTCGCCTGCCATGCGGGAGACCTGGGTTCCATTCTTGGTGCCTGCCCATATGAAAAATAAAACACCTCCCAAACTATACCAAGGCTTGCCATTGCCATACACAGTGAAAAAACAGGGGCCAGGGTAGACAATTTGAGTATTCCATAGTGTATATCCTTCTGGAGCAGACAGCATGACAGAGAAAATAGAAAGCAGCTATTTAGGGTGAAATGGAAAATGCAAACCCAAGCTACCACTTTTGCTGGGCTAGTTTTTGAAGGAATTTTTCTCAGGTGGAATCAGGTTCGATTTAGATAAGAAAGGCTTTAACCCTTTGAGAACTGGAGTCGATATGGTTATGAAAGCACGAAAACGCAGGACACTTCTGCAAATTGCATGTTGTTAGGTACTGTCAGAGAGTTGTATAGGAATATGGGAACAGAATTCTTTTTGCAGAGGACCTGACCCTTAGTCACTGAGCCTGAGCCCAAGTGTGGGTATGCTGTCCCCTGTCAAATATCCTCTGTGCATATGCTTGTTCCATTGTCCTATCATACTTCACTTACTAAACCAAGTTCAAATACAATACTATTAAGTTATTACAAATTTCAGGACTGAGACCGAAGAGAATTAAACCAAGTCAGGGCCTCTTCTGAGAGGCAGGCCTTCTGTGACTGCAGCGGTTGCATACTGATGAAGCTGGCCCTGCAGTAGGTGGTAGGGTCTGAATTTGAGAAGAAAAACCATGTGTGATGCAAATTAGTTTCTGTAATCTAATTAAGGCTTCAGGGTTGGGGGGTGAGGGATAGGGCAGCAAAGAGAAGTAAAACAACCAGAGGTTGCAATGAAATTGAAGAACAGGTTCAGAGGGATTTGGGGAGAAAAAAATTAAAAAAAATAAAAGCCTGCATGGATGGAGATATATTATCCAATAGAAGGATTTGAATTTCAGTGTTTCAGAGAGAATGCATTACCAGGTAACATCAGGGAACGATTTGTCAGTAGAGGTTGAGTGGAATACAGCGAAGAAGACGACTGAAAATCGGCGGTCGCATGTGGAGAAGTGTGAAGCGGGGCTGAGCTTCAAGTTTGCTGATCACGGGTAGGTGGGATTTGGCTTATGCTTTGAGAAGACAATGATTCAGGTGTTTCATTTTCTCCATAAACAGAGAGTGGAATTCCAGGAATATGAATTTCAGGTGAAAGAAGTCTATCCCTGTTGAATAAGGATGTTTATATTTTATAAGACTGTAAATGAGTGTGAATAAAATGTCTTGTGTTATGAGGTCCGGGATATCTGTGACAATTATTAACCTATATTTCAAAGGGCAACTAAACTGTAGTACTATGACACCACATTTTAGCTGTGGCCAGGGGGTAAATAGAAGTGATGTGAAAAAGTAGCAGGATGATTGATATTTAAGAATAAATCCTCAGTCTTGAAACATCCTATACCTTTTCGAGCCTTGGCTATAAAAACTTTTATTTCTTCTTACATTAACAACCATTAAATTGCTTTTCCATCTCTGTGTTGGAAACATAATCATGCCGCTCACCTCCTGGTATTCTCACCCTTGGTGATCCTTTACGAAGTCTAGACAGGTTCTGGGGCTTGCGTTTAACCAGCAGAATTCAGTGAAGGAGATGGAGCGTCATTGTGTGATGATGATACATAAGAGTATAACCCAGCATAAGGAGACTCACCATACTTTCCTAACTTTTAGGGAAGAAAAGACCATGTTTGGGCAGCCCTCCAGTCAAAGAGCTGAGAGGAACCTCTGGCCAACCACTTGAAGGAAGAAACTGAGTTCCTCAGTCCAAGAACACACAAGGAACTGAATGCTGCTAATAGCCGCAAGTGCTTAGATGGGGGTCCTTTCCCAGTCTAGCCTCCAGATAGAACTACAACCCTGGGAGCCACCTTGATTACAGTTTTGTGAGACTCGGAACCAGAAGACCAACTAAACCACACCCTGGCTCCTGACCCACAGGAACTTTAAGAAAATAAATGGTGTGTTGTTTTATTTGTTTTTTTTTTTTTAATTTGCATATGGGCAGGAGGCACCAGGGATCGAACTCCAGACCTCCAGCACAGCAGGTCAGAGCCCTGCCCGCTGAGCCACGGCAGCCACCCAGTGTGTTGTTTTAGACCACTAAGTATATGGTAATACCACTATGGAACAATAGTTAACAGATGCAATCTTAAAAACAGAATATTCTGAACTGTTTGTTTATAGACATATAAAGCAAGGCTTGAGTATTTTATTTAGTCATTATAAATAAAGTATGTTTTGGGGAATAAAGACATCTTCTTTACTTACATAATCTAAATACATGAAGTATTATAAATGCGTGGCCCACAGAGAGCACCAGATGGCGCTCTAGCAGAAGAATGCCCCATCACTCAACTTGGAATGCCCAAAATACACTTATGACTTAGTCACACATGAAAATGCTTTGCCTGCCTTGATAAAACTAAATCTAAAAAGATTTTTCAAAATAATGACATATGAAATACATAAATAGTTACTAAGGTTTCTGTGCTTGCTATTTCAATTATTATAGGAATGGAGATAATAAAATGACAAGATTAATGGGATCCTGAAACATCTCTGGTTTGACATGTATAGGAATATTCATAAATGCCATTAATTTAGCTGATCATCTATTTAGCAAATACTTGATTTCAAAAGTTATAAAGTCAAGATATTTTAAAATGATTTAAAGAAGGGAAATACCAACCCCAGAAAGTTAATTCTATTTAATTTTATTAAAACAATTCTAAAATTAATTTATTTATATTCAAAGTTAAGTGTAATTATTTTATCAATTTTGTTCATTGTTTTTTTTTTTTTCTTGGATTTTCTGAACACAACCATTGAGTGTTCTCAGATTTTTTTTCCCTGGGGTAATTATACAGATGGAGTGCTTAATTTGATATATCTAATTTTAAACATACTGTTCACAATGATTAGTAAATTATTTAAATGAATGGAATAAAGTTTACATATAAAAGAGTAGTATTGGTGAAAAAGGCAGTTCTTTAAAAGAGAAATAACATAAAACTACAAATTATGCATGGTCTTCTGCCAGATCACTTTAGCAGAAAAGAAAAGATTATAGAAATAGAATATTAAAAGTGTCAAGCTTGTCAGAAAATATTAGTAACACAACCCAGTACTTTCTGGCATAGAAGAAAGGCCCTGACTTTTGTTTAAGGAAGAGAAAATGAAAGCCATATAGAGAATATCGGGAATTAGATCCTGGAATAAGTTGATAATGAGCACATGATACTCCGGCTTCCTCAAAGAGAGAACAGAACTAGAATCATCAGCAGTGAAACTGGTTGCATGGAGGAGAACCCCTTCTGCAGTGGTGAAATTTGAGCAGAATTAGCAAGGTAGAAGTTATATACAATTGATCCTTCCTTTGTCCCTACCTGTGTTTGAGTGGCTACTTTCTGAGAAGTTCCAGTATAGAATCTAGATTTGTAACAGTGAATATGACTTACGAAGTCTCTCCCTTTACGTGAATTATAATAGAGAAGATAAAAGTTCAACAAGTAATTAAAATTAAGACGGATGATGGCTATGATAGGAGAAATAGAGATATCTCTAGGACTAGAACTCATGAAGACATCTTACTGGAGGAAGAGCCTCCTCGGGTTAATTCTGAGAAAGCTGTGATTTGCACAAGGAAGAATTTAGCTGACTTGCAGCATTGTAGGAACAATGACCTATGTTTCAGGTATTAGAAAAGAGATGTGCAAATTACAAAAGATATTCAAGTTCCATACTTCGGAGAATGTTGTGATGCTTTACAGCAATCTGAAAATTAACATGTAAAATGGCAGAATCCATTGTGTGCTGAAAAAAATCTTTGATAGAAGGATTCTAAAAACATTTTATGACCAGGAACTTTATTTGGAAGTAGTAAACATCATTTATCCTTAATAGAGTTATTATGCTTTCTAATTATAAAATAATAAACAACATAATACAAGACAGAAAGATAAATACAAAAATATCACAAACATATTTTAACAACCGCGAGTTTAAATATTTAATAAAATGCATATTAACCTGTGTCAGATGGCCATCCTACTTTTAAGGATTTTATCATCTAATAGGAGAGCTGACATATTTACCTCTGAAAGATGTATTAAATGGCTCAAAGTGCAAAGTGTCAAATTAATCTAATTTGTGTTTCAAATAGTCTTAATAAAATGAAATTTAGCATTATTATTTATATATTATTTCAGAGAATTATATATGTACCTGCATCCTAAACCATACTCTCTATAAAAACCACCTATTTCAATTTTAATAACATTAATCAGGAATGTACAATATATGTAATGTAAAATAACCCCATTATATGCATATTTAGGTCATGTGAGAGCTTGATAAATTTGTAACGACATAAGAAAAAAGAGCTCTTTATTGCACATGAAAAATGTCCTTATAAATATAGTTTGTATTAATCATTCATAATATAAAAATGCAAAGCTGCCTGCCTAGCATTTTAACTAATATATAAAAAGAAGTGTAAGCACACATTTGGTATTCTTGAATTTTAGGACTGTTCATCTTAAAATTTTTGCAGGCTAGCCTGTTAGTCATGTTCCAAATAAACCCTGAAATAGATTTTGTGAACCATGGAAAGTGAAAGGTATGAAGAATGGAAAGTGCAGGGATTATGTAGTATGTGGGTTGAGTTTAAAAATAGAACATAAAACCCAAGCTGAAATAAAGCATGGTATATATTCAAGAATATATTTTAAGTATCAGGAGGGAAGTTAGATAAGAATCTAAGACCTTCTGTAAATTCTAGTTTGGCCTGTCCAAAGTTAAATATTCCATTAGGCTAGACATCGCTGTCCTTGTGAGGCTTTAAGTATATGTTGTAAAAGAAGCCATTAAACCCACTGCAAAGTCCAGATCCAACACCTTTCACTCAGTCTCACAGGGTCCTAGTCGGCTCTATTTTATTTTAATACTTTGCTTTATCATCTTTTTCCTGCCAATTGCTTTATTGCTTCACCTTTCACATTATATGCCAAAATTTTCCCTTCAACTCACTATTACAGCCATTCATTTGTTGGTCTCATCTTCCCTCCTCTCACTTCCAATAAAAATTCCCTATTCAAATAGTTCTGTCCAGTAACCCAGGTCTCATAAGGTTATTTGCATGTGTGTTTGTGTGTGTAAGTGGTGTATGGAGATGTTTGCTAGAGTTGGAAGTCATGTTGGCAGTCTGTTTGGTGATTCCTCAAGCTGTGGTATGAAGAGGGACAAGCAATTGCATGCTTTTAAATAAAGTGTGTTTAGCAATCTAATTATTTTAAGCAATGAGTCTTGCAAAATACAAGTTGTATTTTGACTTACAAAAATTAAACATTTAAAGGCTTTTAATGGCTGAGGAACAAACAAGCAAATCTGATCAAGTATAATTTCCTTATGCTTTCAGAGACTTGATAATAGAGAATAGGTAAGTGAGTTATTAAAATATCTTCACGTGGTTTCTGAAATACCCCTAGAAAATAGAATTCATTGGTTGCTTCAAGGAGCTGGAATCCTCCTATCAATTTGCATTCAACAGTCATATTTGAATCCTTTGTCAGCAAGAGGGAAATAATAGGTGCTTTCCGATAGGAGATATTAGCTGTGAGGTTAATTATTTGTCAGCTGTTTCTAGAGATATGGCTGACTACAAACCCTGACTGGCCCATTCAATAAAAATAAATGTAAAGGTTTTGATTAAAAATATTTTTCAAATGAATCAGTTTGTTGGATAAAGAGTAAGAAATAATTAAAGGCCAAGAACTAAGTGGTACATAAGCAAGTGAATCAGGCTTTTTATCATGGTGGTATTGCTGAATCAGATGAAACTGAGTCTCTTTTTCATGGTTCACAGGGTTTAAGGAACAAGCAACAAAGCACAGGGCCTGCCTGAGATGACAAATCTAATAGGAGAGTCTCCTTTAATATAAAAGTAAATCGAGGGTGGGCCACGGTGGCTCACCAAGCAGAATTCTCGCCTGCCATGCCAGAGATTCTGGTTCAATTTCTAGTGCCTGCCCATGCCAAAAAAAAAAAGGGAAAATAAACCGAAAGTTAACCCACCACTGTAGACTCGGTGGTGAAAATTTCCTGCCTTGAAACTTGGTGTTAAGTGGAGATGAAAAAAGGAAAGAGATTTCATTTAAAAATGCATATACAGAAATTATCCTTCACATATTTGTGCACCGGGAATAAACTGGGTAGTACAAGAACTCTAAAATTGAAAATTCAGTTTAAAATAGTTGGTCTGGGTGTTCCATTAGTCACTTAAAAGAAGTAAAGACAAACTCACTCCAGAGAAAAGCTACCCCAGCATGGGCCCCATAAAATTCCCACATTTAATGTTGAAAGAAATAAGAAACTACAGATAAAAACTCTCTCTCACACCCACCCACACACACACACCACAAAGAAACAAAGAACCATGAGTGAGAGCCAACATAAACAAGAGAATTAGATACTTAAAAATATTTGGAATTATCAAATATGGTATAAAATACCAACATATAAAATATCAAGATATAAAAAACCAATTGAAATTAAAAGTAAATGGTAAGGGACAGAAAAAAAATCAGACTACTTTTGTACATATAAAGTGTCCAAATAGGAAAAAAATATTTTAAACTTAAAATGCAAGGATTTGGGGGTGCGAGGGTAGTTGCAGAATTCTCGCCTGCCATGCAGATGACATGGGTTCGATTCCTAGCTTATGCACTTACCAAACAAACAAACAAGGAAGCAAACAACCAAAAAACCAAAACCAAACAAAAATTCAACTGGTACTGTAATAAAGGGATATTCAGCTGGAAAAAGAATGAAATGTGACCCCACCATACAGCATACAAAGAAAAAAAAATGTAGTGGATTTGTTTAATAGCAGTTGGGACAAAATTGAATAAAAAATTAAGACAAGAAAATATGGTTAAATAAATTATATAGAAGGTTACACAGTGAGACAAAAGCACAATAAAAATGGGAAAAAATTGAAAGTGAATAGTTGAAGTTCCAGCAATAGTGGAGAAAAACACATGCAAAAGTATATTTAAAAAGTTATAAATTAGTGTTTTGCAAGGATGATGAACAACATCAACTCATTCTTCCAAGTGAAATAAATCCCAAACAGAAACAATTAAAACCAAATGAAGATAAATTCATATAATGGGCATAATTTCAGTACACACAAGATGAAAACAAGATTATAATAATAACCAGATTTAAGAGGAATCCCCTTTAGGAGGAATATAATCTGATATTTAGATTTTAGCGTTTACAGTTCATAGCACCAGTGGAAACTAGAAGAAAACACTGGAATGATATTTTCAATGTTTCAAGAGGAAATTGTCAACACATGATTACATACCTAACAAAAATATTTTTCAACTGTGCTGTTGAAATAAAGACATTTACAAGCAAACAGGACCTGAGTGTGAAATTGTCAAACTCTCCTAAATGTCATCCTCAAGGGTGTATTTAAGATGAAGGGAAGGTTATCCAGACATAATATTTGACATATAAGAAAGATTGATGAGAAATAAACTAACAAATATGAGGGTAAATTTAAACAAAATTTGATTGTGGAACACAATAATAACAAACTCTTGTAGGGTTAAAAAATGAAAATAAAAGAAATCTAAAAATAAAAGAGAAGCATATAATTAAGAAAATAATTTTACAAGTTGTGGTGTTCTAAAGAACTTGTATGATTTAGGGGGGTAAATATATTGAATAACATTAGATATTGATAAGAAATTTCTAAAATAATTATTAAATAATTACATTGAGATTTTAAAATATTCTAAACTCCTAGAGGAAATCAAATTTTAAGATAATCAGTGCAAAATAATGCAAGGTAGAAGAGATAAAGAAACTTTGCAAAGGTTGAGTAAATAAAAACCACAAAACAAGATAGAAAAAATAAATGGAATTATGTCAACAATTGCAATCCATGATTTACAGATAGGATTTAAGAACCACCACCCCACAACAATAAATTTATGTTTTTTGCCAGATGCATATTCAAACAAAGAATTTAAAAGAAAAGATTGTGAAATGATGGGAAAGTGTAAACCAAAAGTGCACTAACAAATAAAATATTTTTAATAGTGACATTTTAAAAAGTCAGAAATAATTTATGTATAACAACATTACTATAGAGGCTTATAGTGTAGTGATAAAACTTTCACTTCACATGGAACATTTTTGAACTCTAATTATGTTTGCACCTAGAAATATGTAAAATAAGCAGCTACAAAGAGATAAAAATATTTCTAATATTAGCCATTCATTCCTTTTTCCATTCATTCATTCAATAACGTTAGTTAAATCTTTTCAAGCAGCCATGTTGAACTTCTAAACAGTGATAATAGGAAAAATATGGAAAAAAGTTTTGACTTTATTGTGAGTGTACATGTACACATACAAAAATATGAAATTTTTAGAAGGATGAGACAATAGCTATATATATTAAACAATGGTTGGGAAAAGTTTAAATGAGTGCAGCGTTGAGTAACTTGCAATTTTTGATAAGGACACTGGGGAAAGTCTTACTGAGGGAGAAAATGATATTTGAAGAAAGACTTGAAAAGGTTAAAGAGTAAACTAAGCAAGGCGGTGCAAGGGTAGTTCAGTGGTTCAATTCCCTTAATTACACTTCCCCAAAACAAACAACCAAGCAAAACAAACAAAGGAAAAAAAAAAAACACCAAACAACAAAAATTCAACAAATGGTGCTGGAATAACGGGATAAAAGAATGAAATGTGACCCTGCCATAAAGCAAACAAACAAACAAATAAAAAGAGTAAACCAAGCAAACAGCTAATGAAAGTTTGTTTCTCACAGAAAGAAAATCAAGTATGAAAGATGTGAATTGGGAGTCTGGTTTGCTTAAGGAACTGCCGTGAAGCCACTATGGCTGGGAATGAGTGAGTAGGACAAGGATAGAGGAAAGTAGGGCAGAGAGGAAAGTAGGCAGGCATGCAAAATGTAGTGCCTTCCAAATCATTCCAAATCAACTCTACACAATTGGGTTGTAATCTGAGTGAGATGTGAAGCCACTAGAGAGTTCTGAACTGACTGGTTGAGTGGCATGATCTGACTTTCCTATTAGATCTAGCAGCTGGGTTGAGTGGGTTCACTTATCATTCAGTTTACAAATGAAGACATTGAGTCACAGAAATATTAAGTAAATTGCTTATAAGTAGAAGAGCCAGAAGTCAAACCAAGGCAGACTGACTCTTGAAGCCATACTCTTAACTTACAGTAGTCTATCTTTCTGAATTGTTCATAACTCCTCAGAAGAGTACACATAGTGTCGTTCTCTTGATATAAATCCTAAAATTTACAACCTAACGTATTGTATTAAGGTAACAGGTACTTAGTAAATCTATGAAGAAAGCTAGAGAATGATAAATTTATAGTCAACTACTGCGACTGCCTTTGCAACTGAAAGGAAGAGATGGAAACTCTCAATGGGTGTTCAGGGTAGTTCAAAGTTAACAGTGAAATGTTATCCTTTAAACTGGTCTTCATTAGGTCTTTATGAATTATGTTTAGTATGCACACTGCAAGTATTAATTTCTGTCTATTCACTGTTTACTAAAAAATATTCATAAAACTAAATTTTATGGTTATGTGTTCTGAAAGTCCATAGTCGTACAGCCCAGGGAATATTAAAAAATGTATACTGTTTTATTGCGGCAGCTACACAACGAAAAAGACAGTGTAACTATGGAAAGGACGAAAATCTTCATTAGAAAATCTACAATTCCATGGTATCAGGTACAGCTAAGTGTAAAACTTTAGTTTAAAAATATCACAAGGTTTATAGGTCAGAGGATTTGAAAAGAAACAATTGTGTGCCATTATCTCTATAGGTTCTAGGTTATTTATCAGTGGACAGATTTGAAAGACATTGGGTAAATATATTTTTACAATTGGATAATTTCAGGCTGATTGTAAGGCCTTACCAAATGATGCTGATTTTTTTAAAGTAAAAATTAATAGGCATTTCTTTGGGAATGTCCCTGGGATCTGACATCAACTTTATTCTATTGAAATGCTAACCTATATATCCCAGTTAAAGGGATAAAGAATATACTTCTAATTGATATAAAGTAGGAAGGGATCATTAATAACCTGAGGGAAATTGAAAAATAGATCTTATTCACTGAACTCAATAGCAACATGTGGAGAAACAGACCTAAGAATTTAAAATTTGAGTAAGAATACGCTCAAAGGATAAGTACTTAGGGTTACCAGATAAACTAATGTAATCTGAGATCAAATTATTTGGATTATAATATCTTTAATGGATTTAAGTTATGATTCTCAATTTATATTAGGAAACCAATGATTCTTCAAGTTACAGGAAAATTTAGGTAACGCAGAGAGAGAGAGAGAGAGAGAAGTATGGCACAAATGATGCAAGTGGAACCTGCTATCTGAGGCATTGGTTAGGAAGTTAGGATAACGAACGTGGTATTTGCCCATATGTGGTATATACGTGTATTTCACATTCATGTCTCCACTCATTTGTTTAACACTTTTTTTATTGATTAACAATATACACCAATGTGAAAAAAAGTTATTTCTCTATATTTTCCTAGGGCTGAAACTAGAAATATAAAAAAGAAGCTAGAAGTTAATTTTCAGCTTTTCTGAAGTTCTAACTGGTAGCCCCAATATGAATCTGGTGCTCATAATTGAAGGAATTAAAGGAAGTTTGGTCAATTTCATAATGCACATACTATAAACATAATTCTAACAATGGATGAGTTATTGGAATAAAGGAGGCATGTTGCAGTAAAGGGAAACATAGATTTCATAATGCATTATATTCAAAACAGATTTAAATTCTGATTCTGTCTCTTTCTAGCTTGGAAGGTTTGGAGCATGTCGCTTAACTTTCTGCAGTCTTAATATTTGCTGCATGGGGCAAATTCAGAACCGTTAGACACATTATAGACCTTATCTTTTACAACTCGCACTGTCTCATGTATACTTGCATCACATTCAAGATATGTTAGCATTTTATGTTTAACAAAACAGAGGTGTCTCCATTTTAATTTCCTACCAAAATTATTCAAATGACTGAGTAGATTGAATGAATGGCCACGTTTTTAAGTCTTAGTAATAAATTTTCATATTCATGCCCTTGTCTTGACTTTCAGGTAGAAAGAGCATTCTTCCCCATATGTTGTCTTTTGGCTTGGCAATGTGGCTTGCTTTGGCCATTGGGATATTAGCAACCATGGAGACAACAAAAATTTGAAATGTTTCTGTTCAGTTTAGTTTGGTGCTCTTCTGTTTTTGTGTCCACAATTAGAAAATTCTCTCTCAAATAGTCACTGCCTCTGCAGGGGCCCCAGAAGAAACATATCTATGGACCTAAACCGGGTGAACCTAAGCACAGAACAGAGTCACTCAGGCAGAGGCTAGACTTGATTATCTAAATTAGAGTCAACTGGCAGACACATGAGCATGAGAAAAAGAGTTTGTCATAATCAGCTTATTACAAAGCGGTGGAGATTAGATGACTGATATAGAAGACCCTAAAAACACAAATATTCTGTAATGCTAATGATTTTTCTTCTGTCTGTACATTAGCCTACATATGTGTGATAATGTTCCAACTATTAGAAAATATACTAATGTTATTATATCAAGCATAAACTTTGAATACATATACACATTTTTACTTTTCAATGAAAGTAATTCTTCTCTCATTTGATCTCATTGAGAGGCTTAAGAAGTATGAACTATTTATTTCCTCTATTATTGCATGGTGAGGAAGATAAAATGCAAACATGTCATTGACATAAACAAAACAAATTTCCTATATCCAAGATATTGTACTAGACAATTAAATTGTTTATGACAAATTTCATTTAATGCATTTAACCTACTAGGAATATGGAAAATAACAGAATATACAGAGAGCTGAAAAAAAAACCTCTGAATCCAGCAATTTATGGATATATATATATATATATACACCCCCAGAAAATTCCAATAACTTTTTTATAGCTTAGCACATGAATATTATCCCAGGCGTTGTGTTAACCCTAATCAAAATTTTCATTTGAATTTTCTACTTGTGCTTAAAAACAGCAAAATTATTTTTCCTACATCTATCTCTATTATAATTGAAAGTACAAAGTACAAAGAATTTAACTGAGGCATTCTACTTGTGGAGCGTTCCTTCATCATTAATTCTACTAGCCAGTGACTCTTCTTTCTATAAACTTTTTCTATATTTTTATATATAAATCTCCTTGTATTGAACCTACCTTGTTTTTCTATGATTCCAATAAAAGCAGAGATTGTGAACAATTTTCCAAATTTTCCTGAAAACTGAATTTAATATCAGCCATATCTAAACTGATTTTAAAATCCATGTCTAGAAATTTTTTCTCATATTGATTTAGCTATAATGTATTCTGATTTACAAAGTGAGGGAGAGAGAGTTTTCAAAAGTTTCATTTATTACATGCATCTCAAATTTATATGTTTTATTACTTCCCAAAACATTGTTACATAAAATATATGAAACAATGGTTAATATTAAATGCGTTAACCAAATAAAACATATCAAAACCAAAGGAAAAACAAAGGTCTATTTTATTAATTATCCATATCAATAAACTCTTTAAATTAGTTATTTTATCTCATTTGTGTAGCATGGTTTAGTTCAATTCAGGTATTTCTACATGTCAGATTCAAAGATGGGGAATTTGAAGAAGAATCTGCCGTTTCTGATTCCCAAAAGCACTTATAATCTAAATTGAGAGATAGAAGAAAATAAACAAATTCAATATTATGTTATAAAGAAAAGAGTGATCATAGATTTCCATTAAGGATGAGAGAATGCCACCCAGTTTTTGAGCATGGGGAGAATTCAAGGTATTAGTTCTATAAAAATGATTCAGTTGAGTCTTCAGAGATGAGTGTGAGTTAGCCAAATGAGAATGTGGGTTAATTCCTTACAAATGAAATAGAAGAGCAAAAGAATGTAGATTTGTGTGTTTGAACATGTAGACACAGACACATGACTGCACATACATGCATGCACTTTCACTGTAGGAGTTAGAACATGTTTGGTACCATATTTAGATCCTCAAACCTTACCCTCTACTGATAGGAATAAATTGTGGTGTTCAAGCAAAAGGTGAAGGGACAATTCCTCTGGGACAGCTGTATTTCATGAGATTAGTAAAAGACTGAAAAAAAATAAGACAAATTATGGTTCTATGTAATTTTGTAGGAAAATTAATTACTGACTATATGAAAAAAATGATAAGCAGGAATATATTCGGAAGATATTGAGAATTTAACTTATTTGGCCTCAGTAATTGTTTAAGTTAAGGGAGCTCAGGGTAGGGTCTGGAGGAGAAAATGTCAAGGACACTCCAGGTTATAGTTTTGCAAGACCAAAATGGAAGACGTGGTTACTGACAGGTGAAGAGTATAAGAGGTCTAAATCCTCTCTAAGAGGATGAGCTTTGGCCTCAGGTAGCATTGGCTACCATTCTCATCTGTTCCACTTAATAGTCTTGGGACCTTGGCATTAAATTTTTCTCTTTCAGAGGCGAGGTGTCTTCCTATGGAAAATGTAACAGGTCAGAGGCTTATTGGAATATTAACTGTGATAATACATGCAAAATACTGTAGTAACTGACATTAAATAAACATTTTTAAATGCTAGTGTCATTAGTACAATAATTAGGAGTAAAAGTGTCAGAGCTTTAGTGTCATGTGTCCACAAACATCTAAAATTCAAGAATTTTTTAGGGCTATAAATGTCTATTTCAGAATATTGAACATATCCATATTTCTTAAGATGATTACAGTGGTGAATTTACTCTGGGAGAGCAGAAAATTGTGGGATTTGGGAGTATTAAGAAAATCTCAATAGGGAAGCATCCAGAAGGAAAACACAAAGCAACAGATACACTAGGATTAGGAATTGTCAAAAAGGTAATAGTGTAAAATTTAATCATGATAATATTCTAAATATATGTTAGAAGAGGAGAATCAAAAATAATATTACTGTTTCTCTGTTCCTTGTTCTCTAATTACTCTAAATTCTTCCATTCTTGACATATATATAGTTTTGTAGGCGCTCAAGAGACAGTTGTGGGAGATGAGAATGAACAAAAGTGTCAGCAATGAACAAATACGTTAGCTCAACATGTAGCTTTTATCTGAGACTCCAGAAGCCAATAATGCCCTATTTAAATCCATAATTATCTGTTGCATTTGATGAACATCTTTACCAGCATTCATTTTTTCTAATTTTCTTTAATCAGCAAATGCTTTATTTTAAAAATTCAAAATATACTCTTGAAAATATATCCTTCAAATCATTCTTTCTACATCCATTAATTAATTTAGATTTTGTATGACTAGTCTTTTTTTCCTATTTAGATTGAATTACTTTTTCAGTGGTTCCCCAACTAGATATCTCATGGTTTGGATTGTGTTTTTAACTTTACCTAGGATCAGGATCTAATGCCTGATAATGCAATGAACTATAGCCAATAAAATAAATGAAACAAGATCTGGAACAGGGCGGGCCATGGTGGCTCAGCAGGTAAGAATGCTCGGCCTGCCATGCCAGAGGACCCAGGTTCGATTCCCGGTGCTTGACCACGTTAAAAAAAAAAAAAAAATCTGGAATAATTTGGATGATCCTAGTAAAACCATAATGGATTGTGATACTAGTGTGGAGTGACTCGAGAGCAGGGCAGCCAATGCAAAGATAAAACTGTCTTCACTGTCATCTTTCCAGTGCGTGCCATATTAAGACTCAATGAAAATGTCCTGAATGCCACAGATCATGTGAAATCAAAGAACAGGAGTGAAATACAATCCATGAAAAGTCAGTGATGTGAAAACCATTTGATAATTAACAATGGCAGACTTTTATTGTTAAGGATTGATATAAACATCAAGTACCAAATTAGAAATTACCTAGTAAAATATTTTCACTTAATTATCAAGAATTTAAGAGTCAGAATGTCTTTGCATGGGATTTTTTTATTTTAGAAAACACAGGAATACTTGATCTCAGTATCCTTGCTTTAATTTATTCAAGATTTTTAAACATTTGAATGTTCTCAGGGAATAATCTATTTTATCAGGGACTATATAATTGTCAAGCTTTATCTTTGTTGTTTCACTTTTTTGTTAGGAATAATTACACAATGCTTTAATGGTCATTTGATTAAATCAAGATATGTCTCTACTCAGCAAGAATCTATCACACTTTTGCAAAATCACATTTACATTCAACAAGTGGTCAGTGTTATGACACATGTTATTTTCATATGCTAAGTAAAGCCATCAGGAAATAAAGCTCCACTAAAAATAACTGCTCTGTATAAAAAATGCAATCATCCTCTTTAGTTTTGTTTTGAACTAAAAGGACATAACCCTCCATGAATTTCACACTCACTGTTTCCCCATGAGATATGCTGGACAGCATGACTATCAGATGTTTCATTTAATAATCCTTGACCTTCAAATACTGAACACACAGTCTTTTTGCTGTAGCTATTGCACGTTATAATTGCAAAATTCTTCACTCATTAGTTAAAACTCCTTTATATTTTGGAATAGGTGTGTGGACAGCCTCAGTTCATTTACACTTTGCCAGGAAAGAAATAGAGAAACAGAAGATAAATGGCTCTTTTTTTCAGATTCTATACTTGAGAGACAAAGTAGTGATTTTCAGAAAGTAAAATGGAAAATAAGATAACTAATTTATGGTTATAGGGAAGACCAGAAACAATGGCAGAATATTTGCAGAGAAATTTCAAGCAGTCAATTAATTTGACCCTGACACCAATGAAAATATTTTCAAGTAGAGCTCTCCTGGGTATGTAGACATTAAGTATATAAATTGTAATAACTATATTTATTATATAATGATGCTTTCTTTTGCCATGATTTTAAAACAAGTATGACTTAAAAGCTCCCTTTTCCAGTCTTATTCCCTTTCTATACAAAGCAAATGAAACGTTCAACATGGCCTGAATCAATATGGTTTTGCTCATTTTGTAGAAATCAGACGCTGGCTAAATCAAATTTCCAATTAATTCATTATCGATATTTAGGGATATTGCAAAAAAATCCAATTATTTTCAACTATATCTCATATTGGATCTTACTAGCAAGCGTATATTATTTGAAATGATCCTATTCCCATATACTATTTTTACCAAGAATGAGCTATGCAGCAAACATTTCTAAAGGAAGGGAAGGGAAAGACAGGGAAGGAAAAGAAAGGAGAGGAAGAAAGAAATCATTATGCAATATAAGTCTAGCATTATATCAGATGAAAAAGCATTGGAGGCACTTATAAATAAATGGCCACAACACTTTGCAATAAAATTTGCATTTCTACTTAGTAAATACTGCAATGAGAAGGGTTTGTGAAGATTTTTCCTGCAAGAAATTGCTAGCTCTCTGTTAAAAATGTACAACTCTTTTAGAGGAATACTCAATGTAAATCCAAATGTCATTTGATTGCTCTTCCTATATTCTTATCCATATCTATTCACACAGAACATCTTTAATATTTGCCTTTATGGGGCCAAAATGCTTAATCCAGTTATATCCTGTAGTTCTTTAATAGAAAAATATTCTGGAAATTGAAAACAAGCAAAAGATTATTAGGAAGATTTCTAAAACATTGTAAACTAGACTGTCCTGAGAAGAGTATTACCATGGGGAGCAGCATTATAAAGTTCATTAGTATTTCAAATGTATTCTATCATTTATTTGGAGACAATTATTACTTGAATATTCTATTTAGTGCCAGTAGTAACAAATAAAACTAAACACTCATCTGTTCTTTGAGGATCAGATCAAGGAGAACAATCTTTCTAATGAGGAGATGGGTTTATTTAATGACTGATTATTCATGGGCATCCTGATCTCTGTGACTTAAGGTCCTCATAGGTATTATTTCACCTTTAACCTATTTCTGGCAGGGGGACCATACTTGCACTCTGAATAGAATCTTCCACCAACAAGCCATGAACTGCACCTCCCTTTATATATATTTAGCTCTCAGTCACACAATGTCCACTGTGGATCTGGCCAACTTTCCAAGAGAGCTTTCCACTCCACAATGGTTGGTTGACAAGGCAAGGGAAGGGGGATTGAAGAATGATAAGCTGTCCCAACAGGAAGATGAGTATCCTGTCTGATCAAATTTTATCTGGTAAGATAAGTCAGAAGTCGACTACCCTTCAATATTGATGGAAAGTACAATTTTCCCTTCAGCATGTAGAGGGGAAAAAGTAATTGGACAACTGTAGCAAAGTCTGTGTCAGTACCTTATCATACTTTACCCCACCAGAAGTTCCATTTTATAAGGGGAGCTTAGTGTAAAATAAAACTTCCAATATAGCAAGAAGAATTAGACCAGGAATAGTTAGATCCCTCACCTCAAAGAAACCATTATAAATAAGGTAGGGAAAAGTCTGATGTCTCTGGAGGTATCTTTAAAAACATTTTTATTATTTTTGGTCTTTTTCCTCCAAACTTTCCATAAAGAATGGAGACAATTTGATTCAACCTGATATTCTCCTGTGGGCAGTAGAAAGAAAAGTGAACTAACAACAACAACAACAAAATTGTAGGTGCATATTTTAGCTCAGGTGGCTATTAAAAGAAATGATCAGCAGACTCTGGTTTTCTGCTGCAAAACTGCCTCAGCTCTACAGCTGGGAGTTCAGGAAACCATGTGACTGCTGGAGGTGCTCCCAAATGGACACTTTCATTGTATTTACCGTTTCCGTGGGAATTTCAAAATTGTGGCTAACCCAGAACTATTGTACTAGTTTATACTCTGAAATTACTTATCTGAGCTTCCTTAGTTCCTATGGGACTATGACCTAATGGGATATATGGATTTGGGGCTAAAGAAGAATATAAGTTCTATATAAGCAAGGATTTTTCTGTTGTTTCCATAAACAGAACAGCATCTGGCACATATTAAGTGATCATAAAATTTTTACTCAAGAATAAATGAAAAATAATTTAATATTGGGTCATCAAATTCAATAAGAAATTATCTCAAAGGAGGATAAAAAATGTAAAAGTCTAAGGATATTATCAGGTCTTCCAAACTACAATCATATGTATCTCAATATATATGATTGATATATTGATTGATATATCTGATATATTTATCAGATAAACATCTTGTTTTACACATAAATATGAGTAAAAATAATGTTGAAATGTTGCCATTTTAGCCATCTAAAGGCACTGATTATGAAGAAAGAAGTGGAAGATCACTTTTTTTCCCACACACATTCTGAATAAACCATAGTGTTGGACATTTTGTTTCACACTGCTTTTGTTTTTTGCTTGATGTATACTTTGATCACAGAGCAAAATAAGGTTGATTAAATATAGTAAGTGATTAAAATTAAATACAGTTTACATCACAACTGCATTAGACTTTGAACCATAGGATCAAGTTTCAATGATGTCGGGATATTTTGCTGTAAACTTACTTTACTTGATATATACCAGAGTTAACATAGGGTGTTGAATAAATTTTACATGATCACGAACCATAACAAATGCTTAGTTCTTATGTACAGTATTGATCTAATATGGCAAAGTGAAATACATATTGTGTGTTGAAAGGAACCAACTCTAATCAATATAACAGATATTTTTATTTGTTTAATAAGCAATTTATTTGGCAGTTTGTTAGCCTACCTAGATTTTCTTTCCTTGCTCATTTCATCATATTTTGGCCTATATAGTTAATTACACTTTCTTACTCACCTTGTGACTGGCAATGACATGATGGGTATATGTAGTTATTTTATTCAATACTCATACTTAATTAGCTGTAAAATCATTAAATTTTAATACACAAGAAAAAGGCAAATTCCTACTTCTTCATATAGTCTTTAATTAAATTGAATAGCATACATTATTAAATAATCTTCATGATAGGAATTTATAGATTATCTTCTGTTCTTTCTCCATTATTTATTTTTTTTTATTCAGGCAGGGTATTTAGCAGAGTGTATGGCTATAAACAAAATCCACAAACAGAAAGTTAAATGAGATTCCCAAGCAAGCCAACTATCATTTAGAGTTTGAAAAAACAGCATAAACTAACTATACTGGATTGTGCAATGCTAACTTGATTTAATTGGGAGCTACATTTCCCAGGATTGCCCTCCTTGTATGATTCTGAATTAGAGTTCAACTAAAGGGGAAATCAGTCACTTACTGGAAGGTGGCCTTAAAGCAGTAGTTGTTAATCTCGAGCTTTAGTGAGCATAAAGGAGAAAGTTAGAAGCACCTGATGGGTACCAGTTTGTCCTGCTCTCCTCTCTGTTTTCAGCTAATATTGGTTAACTTTATGTCTCAGAGAATAATATTCCAGTACCGTATGTATCTTATTTTGGAAAGAATGAATATACTTAGTTGCATCGTATTAGGTGGAATATTGAATTTGCTAATTTTTAAGTTAAATATAATGTAAAGATACATGTATGGATGCCAGAATGATAAAGGATAGACCCACTGCATGGTGCTATGTTAATTTGGTGAACCTGGGGCTATGTTTCACTGATTCCTAATTCAGATGGCTGCTGGTAAGCATGCACCAAAACTGGACACTGGGCATAGTTTGGAATGCAGAAGTGAATGTGCAACTGTTATTCATAAAGACCACAGGGGACAGCTTGGATGGCCAGACTCAGAGCTGGACGAGCTGGCCCTGTCTGCCCTCAATCTCCTAGATTCCTTATTCAACATTTCTGCCTGGTGCTGGCCTTGATGATCCACAGCAGCATCAGCCTACCCCATCCTCTTGGCTGCAGACACAGAGGCAGTTGCTCAACGGAGGCAACAGTGGCTGTACATGCATGATATGGCTTCCCTGTTTCCATGTGGCTTTGACCATTCTATCTGTACCTGCATGTTTTCTCTCTGATCCTCAGTTTTTTTAATTCCAGATGGTTACTTTCCAAACTAACTTCCAATTTGCATGAGTTCACTGTCATATTTCATACTTTGTTCTCCAAAAACTCAAGTAGGTTCTTCTTCCCTGATGGAAGCCTAACTAATACACTGATTAAAGGTTGTTTTTTTTTTTGTTTGTTTGTTTTCTTTCCCTTTCTCTCTCTGTCTCTCTGTCATCTTCTACCTTCTTACCCATGTCTCACTTCCTCTGGGTATGTGTACTCGTGTGTGTGTGTCTATGCCTACTTTACACTAGTAATTCTTATAGTCCTGAGAATCTACAAACTCTGGCTTGCTTTATGTCAATTTAGTAACAAACACAAAGGCACATAGCTGATGCTTGCTCACACATTTGGGCTCATATTTAGACACACATACATTTTCACCTTGGGTTGTAAGTGATTGATATGCTTGAAAGAGTGAGAAATAAAGCAGGAAAATAATAGCTGCAAAAAGAACAGCAGATAGAGGTAAGTATTGCCTCAAGTTTCATTCTCTACAAATGAAATGGAATCTGTATAAACAATAAGTTAAAACTCTGATTTCATTTCTTTAAGTGCAATTGAAATCACAAAATTATACACACACATGAACAAACCCAAAACAAACTAAGCACTGTAGATGTTTCATTTTGCAGTTCTAAAATTCAACCAAATTTCCCTTGTCATACCACAATGTATAAGATGATTTACACTGGCAAAATGTTCTTTCTTCCTTTCTTCTTTGTTCCTTCCTCCTTCCTCCTTTCTTGATTCTTTCCCTTTTTTAGTTTAAAACAAATGATTGCATATGGTTGTCCAGACAGGTGGATGCATGAGGGGCTGTGAGTGTCCACGCTCATTTATGCTCATGTGTGCTTATGCCACACAAGAATCATGTAAGATATATGAAGAGTGTGTTCATTCATATATTTTAAAAGATGTAATGAGTGCTTACTAAGACAGCTTTCCAGGCACTATGCTATTCTCTTGAGAAAGATCTGTACACAATATGTAAGGATCCTTGCTTTCCAAGTGTTTATTTTCTGAAAGTAGAGGTGGAAAATAAATAGCAAACATAATGAGGGAAAAATAAAATACAAAATAGGATAAAAGGGTTTGTTGCCTGTGGAGTTTTTTGCAATCTGCACTATTAAAATAGAGTTTTACCCATAGGACTCATTGAGAAGGTGGGATTTCAACAAAGATTTGAATGCATCTAGCCAAATGTTTGACAAGCGTTCCAGGCAAAGGGATTGTCTAGCAAAGGTGGCTGTAAGCCTTCTTATACGTTCCAGGAAAATCTAGGGGAAGAATGATGCAAGTAGAGTGAGAAAGAGGAAGAATAAAGGGATAATAGGTAAGAACTAAAATGCAGGGACACAGATCATGTAAAATTGTGGAATTTTCTCTGAGTTAAATGGAGACCCAACAATTGGTTTTGAATCCAGCATGACATGATCTGACACGTTTTAAAAACGTGATACTAGCTGCAACATTGTCTTTTTAAAGTATTTTTATTGAGAAATCCTCACACACAAATAGCCATACACAGTTTACAATCAACGACTCACGACATCATCACATAGTTGTGTAGTCATCAGCACGATCATTTTTAGAACATTTGCATCATTTCAGATGAAAGAAAAAAGAAAAAAAACAAAAAAAAGAAGAAAAAGCTCATGTATCTCATACTCCTTAACCCTCCCTCTCATTGACCACCAGTGTTTCAATCTACCCATTTTCTTTACCCTTTATCTCCCCCTCTGCATTATTTACTTATTTTTTATCCTTATCTTTATCCTTATTTTTTATTCATCTGTCCATACTCTGGATAAAAGAAGCATCAGACACAAGGTATTCAGGATCACACAGTCACATTGTAAAAGCTACATCATCATACAATCATCTTCAAGAATCAAGGCTACTGGAACACAGTTCAACAGTTAGGAGTAGATGTTGTTGGAACTGCTCAGAGATTATGTGTACTTTTGGAGGTAGTACCAAGATTTCCTGGCAGATTAGATATGTGATGTGAGAGAAATAGAAATCTTTTAGGATGGTTGTGAGATTCTGGTTTGAATCACTGAAAGGATGGAGTTGTTATCAATAGACATGGGGGAATCTGAGGATAGGACGTGTTAATGAGAAAAGACCAGGGAATTATATTGGATATTATTTTTGACATTTGAGATGTCTATTAAAGATCCAATTTCATATGCCAAGAAAACATTTGGGTGTACGAGATTAGATTTGGGGAGATCTGAGCTGGAGTTTTCAGCATGTTGGTATATAATACTCTGAAATTGGATGAGGTGGCTACAGGTATCAGTGTAGACAGGGAGTGAGGAAGACTAAAACCACTCTGACATTAAAGACAGGAAAGAGAAAATAAACAGCAAGTGAAACTGAGAAGGGACGGCTAGGGTGGTAAAGAGTAAAACCAAAAGCTCATGGGTATCTGAGAATCCAAGTTAGAGGGTGGGGATAGTAAATGGGAATTTTGTGCTTAAAATGACCAGGGTTCTCAGGAAGTGTGGTGGTTCAGTAGGCAGAGTTCTTGCCTGCCATGCTGGAGACTCGGGTTCGATTCTTGGTGCCTGCCTGTGCAAAAAAAAAAAAAAAAAGGCCAGGGCTCTCATTTGGAGTGATGGAAATGTTTTGGTAATGGATGGTGGTGATGGTAGCACAATATTCTGAAAGCAATTAGCACCTAAATACATATCTGAATATGATTAAAAGGGGAAATGTTAAAGTATATATATAGTAACAGAATAAAAATTGAAAACCAAAAATCCATGGAACAACACTACCCAAACAGTGAACCTTAAATTAAACCACTGATTTATTTAATAGTACAATTATAAAAACATGCTATCATAAATTGTAACAAATGTTCCAGATAAATGCAAAGTGTTAATGGTGGAGTAATGTATGGGAACCCTGTATCGTATGCATGATTTTTCTGGAATCCACAACTTCTCTAATAAAGAACGAAATTGTGGTAAGAAGGAAGGCCAAATTAATTGGGTCAAATAATAATTAATTAAATGGAATGCAAAGAATAGTCGACTCCATATTCTTGAATTTATGAGTTGTTAGAAAGTTTCTTGAAGACTGCACTGGAAACTGCTAATAGTGGGCTGTTATCTTCGGAGCATGGAATAGAAGGTGAGTAGAGAGGGAGGTGAATATTTCAATTTAACACATTCAGTTATGTTTTATATTCTTCTCTAAAAGCACATGTAAAATTGTAACAAAATGTACAATATGATTAAATAATAATAATATTCATCTAGGTGACAAAATACACAGAAGGCAACCCCAAACACATTATATTTAAAAATCAACAAAAATCACATCACTCTCAAAATAATATTCATGGAACTGTAATAGAAACCCAAATTCTGCTAGCCATTGTATGGATTAAATTTTAATTCCAGATGGTTTCTTTAAAACGTAAACAGGTTACCTCAAATTGATAAAATTCAATAAGTGATCTCAAAAATCTTTTAAATAGCAGATGGCGAAAATTGTTAAATGTACATATGCAGCTAAGAAAAAGCCCAATGCAACATAAGGAAGAAACAAAACTTCTCTGACTCTGTGAAGATAAATGAAGTTAAGTTTTAGGGCATGAGAGTAGGAGCTGGGGGCTATCCAATCTGATACAAAGCTGCCAGTGAAAGGGGCATGGCTCAGGAGAAATTTCTACAAGGTAAAGTAAAGCTGTCCATTATTATAGAGGCTAAGAATAGTCAGGGAATGGAGCATAGGTCAAGGTAATAACCTGGAATCAGGTATTAGCCAAAGATCCATTGACATTACAGGCCAAGCAGAGATGGCAAACTGGAAATAAAGCAAGATATCTCTAGTGACACTTACAAGATGTGGACATCCCAGAAGTAATGATAAAATTCCAGAAGAAAATTGGAAGCATCAAGCTACCTGAAGTTTTTAGTATGATATTAGAGATAAAGTTTTAAAATATTTCCAAAAATAAAGAAAAAATAGAGAACAGTGATTATGAGAGGCTTTGATATTTTTGTAACCTGTCATCCAAAATATTGAAACATTTTTATCATGGTACAATTCCTGGATGCACTTTTCTAAATGCACTTTAAACACTGAATAATAAACCACAAGGAAATTAAGGAAATGCCTTCATAAACAGTTTTTGTAACCGCTTTTACTTTCCTTAATTTCTATCAGAGAAAGAGCTTTTTGTTTGTTTGTTTTTGCAGGAGAGAATTTGGCTCTACATTTTTCACCTTAAAATTATGTCCTTATTTCAAAGAGTTTAAAACTTTTCTTGGTGTTAAAGGATGAAAGAGCAATGCATTTACAAAATATGTTAATTAACCATTAATGAAAATATTTTGGCTCTGTGCTGAAGTTATTAATCATAGATTTGTGGCTGGGAAACTAAATAAAATAACTTTTCAGGGTAGTTTTCTGTTGCATACAATAATAGGGAATTTTCCCCAGTCTCTTTAAGCACACTCATAACTTACCAATTCTCCACAGTGACATGAACTAATGGACCATCTTTAAATAAATTCACTTAGAGAATTTAAAATATGGCACAAGGCTCTGTTTTTCTGTTGTGCTGCGAAATTAGCATCAAACACAGAAAGAATTCACTATTTTTCACCTTCTCCACAGTTGTCATTTCCACACTGTAAATCATAGAGCAAGAATAATGAAGTTATTTTACTCCTGTCATTCATATTTCATAGCTTTCTCTATAGTGTGGAAATACTTCATTTTTAGGAAAGATTAGTGCCGAAAGCATTTATAGCCTTCTATCAGAAACATTTAGCTTGAGAAGATGTTATGGAAGAAGTAGCTCTTAACACTTATATGTGTGTGTGTGTGCACATATTTATAAACATGAAGTGCAAGGGCATCCAAAACGTACATGGCTAAAACTGTCATTTGTACATATACATCTAAGAAAAAGCCTAATTCTACATAAGGGCTGTAAAATATTTTTAAAATATACTTCCAATGTACTTTTCTTTATTTTCAAGATTGTCCAACAAGTCAATGTCTCTAAAGACAGTACAGAATGAATGAAAAAGCAGACATGTTAAGAAGCAATCAACATGTTATCACTGTAAAGCAGACTTCCAGCTGCTTGAGATGACATTGATAAATGATGTAACTTTTTTTTTTTTAACCTTATGGACTTATTCAATGTTCACCACACTTGTTCCTCTGTGTAGGAGGGTGTATCTGTGTGCATTTGTGTCTGTAGACACATAAGGGAGGTGGGTAAATAGAAATATAATTTTGAGGATGCTTAATTGTGGACAACCTGCTCATGAGCTTTCTATCCTTCATCAAGAAAAGAAAACAATAAACAGGAAGCTAACAAAACAATGAGAGAACTAAAGATAAACATCTAATTTTGTGTTCAAGGAGATGCCCTGATGAACTTTTGAATAAGCAGCTGTTATTGTCACAGGGAAATTAACAATTAGCTGAAATTCTATATTCTAGAGAAAAATAATAATTCATCAGCATTATCAGATTGAAGTTGCATTGTGGACTTGTTCACTAAGGTTCCCTGTAATCACTTGGAAACAAGAAAATGGGCTTAAATTGACATTTGGATATGATAACAGGACCCATGCAAATGTTAGAGGATACTGTGAAACTCAGCTCACTGCAAATCAAATAGCTCCATGATCTATCATTAACCTAAGTGAGCCCTTGCTTTATTGAAGTAGCCCTCTAAATGGATAGGTCACAGCCTGTTTAAAAGCTCAGAGATTTGTTAATGTTCCAAGGACTTAGAGTCTATTAGATCAGCTGGTCTAAGCATGTAAAATTTTGTAAGCGTTTTGGAATGCTAGCGTGCTTTGGTGCCTATGCAAATATTTTAAAGAAAATTCTTTGAAAAGTGTTTTTAAAAGGGCACAGTGCATTGTGACATTATTCGGCATCAATGTTTCTATGTGTCAAGTTGAAAGGAAAAGGAAGGACCCTGTAGAGTCCATAAGTGGAAATAAGTTTCCACTCTAAACTGGCTTTCATAATGCAATTAACTCCATTAGAAAGAATGGAATTTCGAAGGCTGTTCAAATTAAAGCAGTGCAGTTAGAAGCAGCAGCAATTCAGGAAGAATTAGCAATGTCCTTCTGAAGAGAGCTACTGAATTAAACCTTAGAGGGTTTTAAGATTAAGCCATTTAATTGCTACTTCAGGAGCTCTGGACTTTGCATAGACATGAGTCCAGGTGTTAATACTGATTTTCTTCTGTTCTTTCCAGATAACAAAACTGAATCTCAGAGCCAATTAAGACAAAGCTTTAAAGGTCTTATTCTCCCTTTTTAGGTTATCCTGGAAGTTTTATTTTAATTGTAGACACCGTGGGGAATTGGGACATTACACACAGTGAGATAGTATTGAATTTTGAGTTAAAAAGATAACCAGTATTCATCCAAATTATTCTGCACTAAACTTTCAAATCTTTTTTTTTTTCTTAGACTTAGTCTCCAATTGTGTTCTTTTTAAAATCCCCTTAATCATTTTACTAGGGGAACACTGTTTCTGTACTGAATACTGATACAAGTGACATGGCTAGTTAAAGATTATAGTTATATACATGGGCTAAGTTATATACATGAATCTATTACTGTAAAAAAAAAGTCATATAATTCAAAAGGACATGCCACTATTCTCCCAACAGATAACCACTCTTACTATGCCATTGTGTAACTAAGTCAAGAACCTTTTCTGTGAATGTCTACCTTGCAGGTGAATGTATGTGCCCATATTCATGCATTGCTTTGAGGGTTCCTATGTGCCAGGCATTATGTAAGGTTTCCTTTGTGGGATTTGCATTTATTTGGGAAGACAGACTCTGAAATACAATATTGTGTATGTTTTGGCAAGTCTTATAAAGCAAATTAAAGTTGGATAAATGTAAAGGCTATGCCTCTGGGGATGGAAGCCCTACGTATGAACAGTGGGCAGACAATGTTGTTCTGAAGAAATGACATTTAAAATAAGATATAAATAGAGCAAAGTTGGGTGTGAAGGCCCTGTGACAAGAAGGAACTTAGCTCTGGAAACACAGTGAGAAAGAAAATGAAGGGGCTAGTCCACACAAGGAATTTGAGGCATGGAGAATATTTTGACGGCAATATTGGAGGGTTTGGAGCAGGGGACTGATATGCATGTGTATGTGTGTGTATACACACACTTATGGACATGCACACACAGTATTCATTAGCTCTGATTGCTGTGCAGTGAACTTGTGAAAGTTCAAGACGAAGGACTGATTTGGAGACTCCCGCATAGTCTACGTCTGAGATGATTCTGGCCAAGGTGACTGCAGTACAGGAGGTGAAAAGTGATTGGCCTAAAGAAATATGTAGACAATTGACTTGGTAGACTCAATATTGGGTGGAAAAAGGGGGGGGGGGATAGAAGTAGAGTCTCACATCTGATACTCAGGGTTTGAGAAATTGGGTGCATAATTATTTTATTTACTAAGATGGTGAAAGCTCAGGAAAGACTGTTTTGGGCTTGTATGAAGAGAGTCAAAAGTCAATTTGAATTTGAACAAATTTTGTGTGATTGGTCATTAAATGTGCAAATGGAAATGTTGGGCAGGCATTCAGACATGGGAATCTGATGCTCAGGGCAGGGGTTGGAGATAAACACAGAGATCTGAAAAGAAACCTATAGAAGGCATTTAACCTTGTGAAATAGGATGGTGTTATCTCTTTAGTGAGTCTGTAGAGGTGGGTAGAGCTTTGGACTGAAACTGAGCAAACACTATTAGTTGCTCTTTAGAGGTTTGAAGAGGAGGAAAAGTCTGCAAAGGAGAATGTTGTGAAGGAAGAAGAAAAACAGAAGAAATTGAAAACTTTATGAAAATATTTCTTGTAATCCTTTTATTGGAAATGTTGGTTTTGATTTTGGAAGGATACTGTTAAATTTTCCTCCTAAAAGATTTTACATTATTCAATCCAGTCAATAATCTATGACATGGGTTTGTGTTTTTGTGGTGTGTTTGTGTGTTTTGAGCATGCTCTACCTTAATTTTAATTTTTTTACGAAACAAAACAAAAAAATGTTATTTGCTAAATCTCTGTTTAGAGGCAAGTATAATCTTCTGGGTCAAAGAAGGTCACAAGTCTTGTTTGCTTCTATACTCTTGTTTACATCATTATCTGGTCTTATATATATTGCAGGCATATTATTCACTAAATAAAAGCATAGACTATTGAGTCTTGAATGCAGTAAAGAGTACTTTTAAAATACTGCTGTTAAAATTGTCTATTATTTGTGTTTAGTATACATAGGAATTTGCTGTATGAGCCGGTTTCCTTAACACATCTACATTTCTAGTCCCCATCTTCCTTCTAAGTTAGGCTCTTTTTTCATGCAATCTTTTTCTAGTAGCAAGTTAAGCCCAAGTACCGATTAAGATTACTAGATGTCTCAAGGTAAGAAACTCACTTATTTCAGAAAATGTTGGGCTTTCCATTCGTGCCAAAGTAAATATATAATCAAAAGCCTTGCCCAAAGCTTATTTTGCACTTTTCAGTCTCTGCCTTCTTGCTAGTGATTAGGGATGAGTGGAGTTTCAGTAAAATGTTTTTGCTTTAAAATTTGCCTGTGATCATATTCCTTCAAGTAATGGCATTCGTTGGAGTGATGACAATCAAAAATAAACACTGACTCATAAAATTCTAGGATGATGCTTCATTTTGGGTATATGCACTTTGCTTGTTACCTCAATTATTGCTACTTTATTTCCTCAGAAATAATTTTAAATGCATCATAACCTTTAATGCTAATAATAACATTGCAACGTATATTTTATTGGCAGAATTGGGGCTAAAAATGCTAATTTCCTTTACTTCTCAACATTTACCAAGCAGTTGAATTTCATTTACTTATAATTTTAAAGAATTACTTTGGATAATTTTATTAGCATCACATTTTGGTTGACTATTCCTAACAATACTTTTTGACATACAAAATATTATTTTAACATATATCGAAATACCAGATAAAAGTAGGTGATATTTGACTTTTGAATGTCACATCAGTCACGTGATTAAAATTAATGACAACTTTTAATTGTATCTGCCACCTATCCCCTGAATATTATAATTTCTCATATCCTTTAAGACTCAGATCCATCACCTATTTCCCTCTCTCTTATGATCAACCACTTTCCAAAGATTTCCATCTCAGCTATTCACACATTCAAGTCTTGTCAGAATCAATATCACAAACTCTGTTCTTCTCTAGCTATCTCCCATGAGCCTCTTCTCTTTGCATATGATCTGTTAGAAATTTGGCAGTAAAAGTTTCACCACAAACTAAACTTTGCTGATTCCTTGCACTACCAAAAACAGCCATACCTTTCTGTTGAAATCACTCTTGCCAAATTAAGTGGTGATTTTCAGGTAAGTGACCTGAGGACTGCCTCCATACCCACATGACAAGTAAAGTCCAGCATATAAGTCATCCTGTCAACCACATGTTGACATGTAGCTCAATGGGCCAGCTCTGGTAGCAGTAAACCTCCATAAATATAGTTTGTCTAAGTTAAGGAAGATTACAAAGGGGAAAGACCTGAATCACTCATGACTAATTTCTATGATTACTAAATCAAGAGAATAAATCAAGGCTCAAATAGTTAAACATCTTGCCCTAAACCCCCCATCAATAATTTTCAAAATTTGGATTCAAAATATTGACTGGTTTTCTCTCATTTTTAATTTTTAATCTTCCCACATCATTGTGAGATAATGAATCAGGACTCATCATTATATATGGGGGCTGCTTAAGAAATATTACAGCATTATTTTCTGTAAAATAGTAATTATAGAAACCATTGACTCTGTGACAAACTTAAGGTATAATCAATCATACTTGTAATGCACTTTCTACTTTGTGGACACTCTATATTCACCATTTATACCCTATTGTTTCACTTCTTATTTGACACTTGGAACTAAGCATGTATCATTCAGTTTGAACACATATAATTAGTGCATGATATGTAAGTCCTGCATTCTCTCATGAGTATCTGTGCACAGATTGGGGTCACAATTTCTTTCTTTCACAAGGATCTTTGCACATATATGCATGAGATATACACGTTTTAGGAAGAATATTAAATGGTTCAAGTTACAAATTCCTTGTATTCAGGTCAATATAAATTCATTTAAAGAGCAATGCATTATATAATTACAGAACAAGGTTTGTGAAAGAAAAACAGTGAAAAAAATAATTGAAGTATAATGAAAATTCAATTTATCACCTAATACTATGAGCTGTAATATGGTATAGAAGGTAGTTAATAAAGCTAAATTTCTAAAAATGTACACGTTCACCATTTTCAACAGTTTATCAGATGTTTATTAGATGAAATGATAATTAATAATTGAATGATATCCTATTCTTAGCCAATTTTCTCAGGATGCCACAAAATGTAGAAAAAATTATGTGGTCTTAACTTGCTAATTCAATTTTTCAAAATATGTTATTCATTCCATTTTATTAATTGCCTTAATGAATAGTTCTTAATGACCATTATTGATATTATACACAGGCATCTCTTTTTCTCTCTCTCTCTCTTTCTCACACACACACATTTTCCTATTAAAATTTTTAAATGATTCATCATTCTTTTAGCACAGGAATTTAAAAAAAAAAGAAATTACCTTAAAGCCAAATGTAAAATGCTTTTAAAAGCTACAAAAGTGTAAACTGTTCAATTATTATGGATAGCTAAAGTGAAAAGTAAATTTCTAAGTAAAAGTCATAAAATTTCATTTCCTATTTATTAATTTTATTTTTCTTCATATAAATCAAGCCTATCATGAAACTAATTCTCAATGTTTATTAAACAGGAAAGGTTAAATATTTCCACTTATATCTTAATATAAACAGGATTATGAATCAGTGCCACACAACAAGAAAAATGTTATTGTTGTGGTAATGCTGATGTTGTAACATATGAAACAATTACTTAAAAAATAACAATAGTTTGTTAGAAGATAATCAGAACAGCACCTTACTTTATACCCCTACTTTTGAAATATGAAGACATTTAACAGTCTAGGAGTAGGTCATTTGATTTCAGAAGTCCTTATATTTAGTGTTTTGCATGAAAACATGATCTACCTTTGAAAAGAACCATCACTCTGCATATTTGTATGATAATTGCCAATTATGCTTAATTATATAGCATCTAAATGATGCAGGTATGAACACACTATATTGCACTTTTCATGTAAGAACACTGTAAGCAAAATATCCTCATTTTTGTTTCAACAGCAAGAGTTATTTGATGTTCATCACAATGCATTTTAATAAGTAAGAGTGGCATATATTCTAAACATCCACAAAATGAGAAAACAGGTTGAAACATGCTTTGTTAAAATACTCGATGCAATATATGCTCAATTTAAGACGACCCAGTTTTGCATCTCATCCTTACATGATGTAGTCTAGTTGAGTGGTATGGAAAGTCGTATGAATCATTAATGGGATTTATCTATAAGTTAAGCATTGTTTTTGCTGTGATCAGAACTTAATTTATATTATTCAACACATGGAACATGTGACTTTCTCCCCAGAATTTAACTCTCTTTTGGGGGGAATTATTTAAAATGATCACGTCACAGAGAAGAGCAATGTGAGAAGTGAGGTCTAATAGGAAAAGAGCACTTTTTACTATAAAACTTTCTCCTAATGCCTGGAAATAAAACACGGCAGAAGAAGTTTTGATACAGAAACTGCAGGTTTACTGAACACAACAGAAAATAAAGTGGGATTTTGTTTTTAATGGGGAGAAAATTAAAAGTTACAGTAAACTCGGGTAGCAATCTTTGGAGTAAGAGCTATAAATAAGGGAGAAAGGATGTTCTATTCTCAAGTTAATGTGAGACCTGTTATACTGCAGTACTTTCTATACCAGGTGGAGGAGCAGTCCCTAAATCTTGCTGCTTAATAAGGTGTGTCAGTTAATTAGATTGGTTAAGAGGAAGCTCCTTCTTTTTATTTGGCTTTACTCTTGAGTACTCCAAACAATTCATCGGTCAACTGCGTATGGCTTGGGAAGAGTACACACCTCCTTTGCCATTCTGAAAAGACATTCTGTTGGAATATTGCAAATATTTATTGTAAAATCTATTCAGCTAAATTTCTTTCTAGAAATAATATTGAAAAAAGCATAAGCTAAAATGATATTAAAATTGTTTAGGATAACAATGAATAAAATATGTCAAATAATGAGGTTCAATATTGCTGTAAAGCTGTGTGTCCGAATATTATTTTATAAAATTATAACTGGTCAGGTGTGTAGTAAAATATCAAGCAAACTAATACCTGCTTGGCATGGTTGGATTTTCTATGTTTTGGTCATGTATAATGTAATTTAAAACTGTAAACACATTTTCAGAATCTTTTCAATTTATTTATTTCTCCCCTCAGTATGTAAGGTAATTTTCCAGGTGAACAGTTTCTGAATAAGTGTCAAAATACCTGACGGGAAATTGAGAGTCATAATATGGTCACAGAATCAGTCAAAAGTATGTCAGATCCCTCTCCAGAGAGTGCAGAGAAATGTGCTTCTAAGGAAGATTGAGTCCCCTGAAATAGAGAATCTGACGCCACAGTGATCCGAAATTAGGTAAAAAAAAAAAAAAAAAAA
>PVIY010005692.1:0-49194 GCA_004026745.1 Myrmecophaga tridactyla | reverse complement strand
TTTTTGGTAGGAAACTCAATGGCTGCATACTGAGAGAGAAGCTATTAAAATATTTAAATTGTTTTACAGTTGTTTTTCAATGATGGATGCAGTTTAAAAAATTCACGTCTTAACCATCAGCGGCGAAAGGGAAAGAGCGGCGAAAGGGAAAGCCTGTGTTTACAGTCTGTTTGCAATTGAAGCCTTACTTATTTGGTTATAAAATTTATATATCAATAACGTCCTTAAAAAAAATAACCAGTTTAACATCCAGCAAACCTAATCCTTTTCAGTTGAAAATTTAGCCATGCTAAGCTACATTAGTAGCTAAAGCATTTCTTTCCTTCCCCTTTTAATTTAACCTCTTCCTCTAAAAACTAGAGACTTGTTTAGAACTTACCGAAGTTTCCCAAAGCAAAACCACGCACAAGCTCCTAATTCAGATGCCAGATTCTTGTGCAGCCTCTTTCTGCTTTTGACTACGCTTGGCATCACTTTATTAGTCATGTATGAATTTCTGTGCAAGTACCCCGAAGCGATCACACACGCGAAGCAATTCCAATCAAAAAAAAAAAAAAGGAAGCCTTACCTGATGGCAGAAACAGCAGCCGCAGGAGCAGCAACAGAAACGGCAGAAGGATGCAACAACCCAGCCTTGCACGGAAGGTGAGAACCTCCTTTTTTTTCTTCTAAATCACTGTAGCAATAAACTGCTTTGTATTTTGTCCCCTTTCATTCACAGAAGGTTCTCCAGACCGGACCGGGCAGCCAGTAGAAACCACTTTCTTCCTGGAAGATGTTGCCTCTCTTCTCAGAAACGTCTGGACCCCTCTCTCTGGCTCCCTCCACATTTACCCTTCAGATCAATAAAGCTCTGCTAGCGGCTGAAGCTCAACTGCAGCGGCGAGAGGCGAGCCAATGGGGGCTCAGGATTCCCTCCCTGTCATCTCCCTCCCCCCCCAAAAAATAACAAAACACAGCGTGCCTTTGACACCTCATTGAGTTGTGAAAAGTAATTGAATCCTGTATTTGAAATTTATCTTGTGTGTTCTTTTTCCTCTCTAGCGTTCGTTGCATAATGCTTTGAGTGAATCGCGTGACTCCACAGCTCTCAGAAGACTCATTAAATAAGCTTAGTAGAGGGTGAAGATTAGGCTCTGAGAGTGATAGCACCTGGACTTTAGCAGCTGGAGCTGTGGTGGTTAAATGTTTGAGGTCTATTGAATATCAGAGAACTGTCATCTGGCAGGTAGAATGCATAGGTTCTAGTACCCGCCCTTCTCAGTAGCTTAATTGCTTCATTTGGTGGCACATGACATTTGATAAAGTCCAGTGTCACGGGAAGTTGTCTGATTTTTTAAACTGTGCCGGAACAAGAATCAGATGCTAATTGCTGATAACCTTTTCAAGCAACTTCTGTTTTATTCACCTGTTTCGATGCTAATTCAACTTGTTTCAGATTATATGAACTAAAAAAAATATTCAAATGATTTAGGCAGGTCCAGTTTGTTTTATTTTGGGCCTGTTTATATATTGTAATGAATTTGATTAATGTTAATTTCTGATAGCGAGAGATTTATTAGTAATTACTTGTAAACTTTATAGACTACCAGAACACCTATAAAATATTATAATGGAGTATCACTGTTGAAAATAATGATGTTAATTCCTTCAAAATCCCCCACACCACAGTGTGTGCTTTTAACCATGATGAGATTTCTTTATATTTCACTACTGAAATGAGATTATTTATTTTCTTTGCCGGAATCTAACTCATGTTATCAATTATATATCAAGAGTTCAGTAATATTAGAGATACATATTTAATCTGAGTCAAAAATCTCAAGTGCATATATGCTCTATCCAGTTATTAAAATAAATTTTAATTTGAATAAGGCCAGTAGCTTAAAAAACTGCCCAAATAGGAATGTCTTTCCAATGTCGTTGTTGAATAAAAATAAAATCAATGTCTTTTTCTGAAATATTTTTATTGCACAGAAGTAATACAAATGAGTTAATGCATTTGGGTAGCCAAGCTTTGTGTATCGTGACAAGCTGAAATAGCTTGGGGAGACTCAATGAACAAAACAATTTTGTTACCTGTCCATCATGGGAATGAGGCATGGAAAAATGCAATATTTACAGCACTGTATGCTGTGTTGCTGTAAAATGTGAACACTTACTTTATTGTACCTCATTCAGGTAGCCAGTAAAATTTCATTCAGGGGCATTCTATGACTAAGTGTAGTCAACTGGTTTTGTGTGCATCTGCTTCAAATAGGGGCTTTTCTATCATTCTGACTTGTTGAATGAAGTGAATATTGGGCAGTCTTAGCTGTCCCAAGATGGACAAGTAGCCCGAAAGAGTAATAAAGCTTTTATTGTAAGCCACTGAGATTTTGTGATCATTTGTTACCACACTGGAAGCTGTAATATCCTTACTAAAACAAATAAGTAGAATTTAAAATAAGCAAAAGTATGAAAATAAGTGCTAAAGCAAAAGCAATGACAGGTAAAAGCAATTTAACTGGAAACTCATGAAGCATTTTGAGAAAAGAACAATAAAACCAGTAGAGAATTTCTTTAAGGAAGGGATGGCCTAAAAGTTAGGACATGAATATTTTAAACATTATGACAAATATTTATCTCTAAGGAGATAGAACTTCTTTAGCAATGGGAAGCCACAGACGACTGCTTAAATAGAGAATGACATCATCAAAAGTATGTTATAAGAAGATTACTGTGTTGGCAAGGGAGAAGGAGAAAGGCAGTAAACAAAAGAAAACTCATCACAAGGCTTTGAATAATTAAACCATGATATAATGTGGCCTAGAACTCATGTTGTCACCCTTACACCTACATTCAATTAGTCAAAAGTCCCATCAATTTTATTTCCTAAATACCATTTAAAGCATGATTTCATCATTTATTTTATCCACTATTGTCATTGTTTTGATTCGGGACTTCACCCTTGCTCCCTGGAAGTTTGTAGCAGTCTCTTAATGGGAATCTCTGTCGCCTTGAAACATCAATTAACAGTCACACTGTAGCTTTTCATCACATCCTCTTCACTCCGGGAACCACCCGGGCTGATGGGTCACTGCCAATATCATGGAAGAGAAAAAGGATTTGGAAGTCAGGAGATGCTCGCCACAGCTACAAAAATAACTTTTGCTCAGAAGGGACTAACCTTAGCCAAAGCAAGTCACTGACACATTACTAAACCTGATTATAAATCCGGTAGGGATGCATAATCTTCCTAGAAGGAAAGAACCACAGTCAAGATCAGTGATTACTTTGAAGAATAATACAAAGTACCATGCTCTCCTCTGACCCTAAGACAACTAAAAGCTAGCATGGCCTTCCAGGCTATCTGCATGTCTAATGTAAAGATCATATTTTCTTCCTCTTTTAATGTCACCATTTCATATGTGGTACTTAGTGTTGAATTGAAATGACCTGTAACAGAAAATAAATCCAACAAATGAGGATTGTGTAAGAATAATTGAGAGGAGTTTTAGGAAATTATGAATATAGATTGTCTGGAGAGGAAAAAATACAATTGTTCAGTATTTTTAAATCCTGGAAATTATACACCCATGCCTGTATTCTTCTTAAAGCAGTGCCTGAAGCAGGAACCCATGTGCATACATTTTATGTGTCAGGTGCTCACTGGACCAGTATAAGGACACCTAACCGCAGTGGCCACTGTGAGTAATATGGCTTTATCTTAATGAGATTTCTGAAGAAGTATTAGAATCCCTCCCAGATTTTTCTGCTTGAAATTCAAGAGCCTTCCTTCTTTCATTGGTCTAGGTATCACTCAGGGATGGACTTCTGAGATTTGTCAGCCTGTGGAAATAGGAGCTCCCGCCAGCCTCTTCAGTGGGAAAAAAGACTGAGGGCAGAAAGCAAAGACAAGCTGTATCCACCCAAGGGATCCACCGTCAAGAAGAAAGTGAATCTTAGCTTCATGGATCTGTCCTTCCTGCAGCTGAAATCAGGAGGGTGAAGAAAATACAAGTTGCCATCTAATATCTTGGGGTAATGGTTGTCAATATCAAGGGACAGGAGGAGATGAGGAATTCATAGAACTAGTGTAGAATATTTTAAGATTCAGATTAAGTCGGAATATCTAGGTTGTCTATAATGAGTTGATGATTGAAAATATCGGACAGAACCCCAAAACATAGCAAGAAATAGAGATCTAGATAACAGTAACAATAAGCTCGATGACATCTATTGAGCCTCATAAATGGGTTGATGTTTACTGAGCACTTTTAATCACTGGAGGTTAAATGTTTCCCCTCTTTTTCATGGCACCTGTGAAAGTGGTTTTTCCCCGTTCTAGTTTCCTAGATGCCGGAATGCAATATACTGGAAATGGAATGGCTTTTAAAAGGGGAATTTAATAAGTTGCTAGTATTAGTTCTAAGGCCGATAAAATGTCCCAGTTAAAATAAGTCTATAGGGCGGCTGCCGTGGCTCAGCAGGCAGAGCTCCGACCTGCCGTGCTGGAGGTCTGGAGTTCCATCCCTGGTGCCTCCTGCCCATATGCAAATTAAAAAAAAAAAAACAAGTCTATAGAAACGTCCAATCAAAGACATCCAGGAAAAGATACCTTGGTTCAAGAAGGCCGATGAAGTTCAGGGTCTCTCTCTCACGTGAGACGGCACATGGTGAACACAGTCAGTGTTCCTCTCTCATCTGGAAGAGCCCATGGCGAGCACGGCATCATCTGCTACCTTTCTCTCCTGGCTTCCGGTTTCGTGAATCTCCCAGGGAGGCATTTTTCTTCTTCATCTCTAAAGGTTTGCTGGCTCGTGGACTCTCTGCTTCGTGGTGCTGCAGCATTCTTTTCTCTGAATCTCCTTCATTCTCCAAAATATTTCCTCTTTTGTAGAACTCCAGAAGCTTATCAAGACCCACCCGAATGGGTGGAGACATGTCGTCACCTAATCCAGTTTAACAACCACTCTTGATTAAATCACATCTCCAGGGAGATGATCTGATTACGGTTTCAAACATCCAGTATTGAATAGGGATTATTCTGCCTTTATGAAATGGGATTTAGATTAAAACATGGCTTTTCTAGGGTTCATACATCCTTTCAAACCAGCACACCCACAGTTTCAGATGAGAAACAAAGTCATAGAAAAGCTAAACAACCTTGAGTAGTCTAAAATATAATAGACCAAGAAATAAGGATTAGAATCAAAGCAGCTAAATTCTAGAGCTCATCTTCGTAGTCACTAACCTCTAATATGTCTTTATTGCTATCTGAATACAAAATCTCTGAATAAAGTTATAGTTCTTGCTTTTCAATAGTAGAAACAAATCTTGATTATTAAGGAAGATCATGTTTCCCTCATGCATTTACTGAGACTTTAATAATTAATTCAACAAATAAATTGACTTTTGCAATGTATATTGCTCTAGATTAGAGGCAAATAGTGCATGCAAATAGGGAACGCTGTTCTCTGAGGACCAAAGAAACCTTCTTTGACTCTCAGAAATTTACAGTACCTGTATATTTCACCATCAGTTCTATATGGATGAAATACTTTTACAGTGAAATACAATCTTGTCCAAAGCTATAAAATCATCTTTGTAAAAAAGATGAGCAAATGTAACATTTGAAAAGAAATATGCACCTAGCAGAAGACTTTTCTGAAAATGAATTTCAGACCAAGTAGGGTCTGCGAACAGGTGGAAAACAGACTGATTTCAGCAATGCTCACACTCTGTTGAGTAGCAATGTATATGGGACTTGACTTACATGAAAAGGACTAACTTTTAAGGAATATATGTGTGCTTGTCATTCATATAATATATATTTAATATATATATGAGAGATTAATTTAAATGTCAAGGCAATAATCATTATTTTATTATTGTCCATTTATAGGATGTATTATTGAGGCTTGGAGGGATAATATCTTTTGTTTAAGGTCACAATGACAATCAATGTCAGAAGCATGATTCACACTAAATGGGTCTTATTCCAGTATTCTTTTCTTTGTTTTCAAAATGATGCTTGCTCACACTAAGTATGATAACCTCTTTTTTACTATTTTAGCACCAACTGATATTATTGAACTCAACTTGCCCTATGAGTTCTCTTCAATCAGTAGAATCCCAACTCCCACCTTCCTATCCACACTCATCCCTCCCCCTGCAAAGAAATCCCAGAAAACTATGATTTGATATAATTTGGGGACATGTACAGGTATTAACAACTATGTGAAAATAGAAACATGAGCAGTTTCAATACATATTGAAGTTTTTAGGAAAGACCACAAAGTATAGCTGGGTTTAATCTGGGTCCTAAAAGGCGAGTACTACTGGGGTGGGTAGAAAGATCCAAATATTCAGACTTGAAGACGTTATAAGATAAAGTAGTCAGGTTCAGGACTTGTTATGGAACTAACTAAAAAATGTATTACGTCAACATACGTTAGAACAATTATATAATTCAGTGTTGTTGTTTGTTTTTTAATCTACTGGGAAAGGAAGGTAGGATACAATTATGAAGCAAATATAATAGTTTAGGTTGGCAAAGATTAAGACAGATGAGGAAAGAAGGAAGTGCAAGAGGACTTTTAAAATATGGAATTATAGGATATCTTGACTTTCAGGACATAGATGATATTACACTGGATAATATTAGACATTAATCTGAATTTTCAAGTATCAGTAAGTAAAGAAATATTAGTGCCATTGATATTGAGAAATTTGGGATTTGCATTAATGTACAGGGAAAATTAGTTTGTGTATATATATATATATACACACACACACACACACACACACAATAGCCTCACAAAGAAATTGTAAATGCAAGAGGTTATTTTTGTTTGTTTGTCATTCCATTATATAACTGTCTATCTGGCCCTCAATTTCATGGTAACAATATGATCAAAAACAAGATCAAAGTAACGGTGTACAACAAATTATAAAATAAGTTCATGAAATACATTAGAATTCATTAATATCAGAGTATGCGCTCAAGAAATTCAAGCAAACATCAATAGTTTAATAAGAACCTAATAAATCCAGAAAATTGAATATTTTTCTACTGACAGATTTATGTTAATTTTGCCTATATATTACAGATATCATAGTTTTTTATTAGAGAATAAATTTTTAAAGACTTACATTTTGTGACCAAATCTTATATAAGTATACTTTTATATTCCATTAGTAGTTCAAGTAGCAGTTCAGTAAAGCATTTTAGAGAAAATGAATATTTTCTCAAGTTAAAACATATTTTAAACATTTTTCTGTAGAATTTTTATAGACCAAAATTTTGATTGAATAAATATGGTTGGTAGTTCTGGTCAATTGCTTAGTTTGATTTATAAAACCAAAAGCAAACAATAGATATCAATTTTAAAATAAATATATACTTTGTTATTAATTGAATTGCAGTTTACAAACTTTGATATATCTTATTGAAGTATAAGTAATTAAACTTGGATATACTAAAATAATTTTATTTACTATGTCATATCAAATGTATTTTTATATCAATGTCTTATTTTCAATTTTTGTTCCATACATATTTTCATGGTCTATGTATTTTTAAATGTTTTGACAACATTATTCTTTTGGCTTTACTATTTCTCTATATAAACATATATCTAAATAAAGAATGCATTTTGATGTTTGCTATGCATCAAATGACTTGGTCAAATGACTGACACTGAAATAGCGCAACCAAAAAGGAGAAATCATGTTTTTGCATAACCAAATATAAGTAAAGAGAAAAAAAAAACAGAGGAAATGAAAAGAGGTTGCAAGATTCCAAAACTATCAGCATTTCCCTGATTTTCTTTCCTGACCATTGGTGTATGACATCAAACACATAACCTGCAGGGGCTAAAAGTCTTAGAAACCACCTCAATTTGGTCTTTTGCCATATTAGGTCACAGATTTTCTCCTGCAACTCAGACTGACCCTGAATTTAAGAACTAAGCAATCCTAAAGTGGCTCGAGTCCACAGAAGCCCATAACAGCTAACCTTGGATAAGGTTAGATTTATAAATAAAAAAAGAATATGAAGATGGTGGGCAAGTAAAGGTCAATTCTCTTATTTAGTGTTATTATCCACTCAGCATTATAGCATGTGGTCTAAGCTAAAGTCTCAAGACTGCTTCTAAAAATATCTCCCAGTAGGAAGAAATGAGTAAGTGTGTTTGTAAAACCCAAAATAAAGACACACAAAAAGGGGAACAAAATAAAAGAGTATCTCTTGTAGCATCATTCTACACAGTTCTAGAGTGAATATACTGGATTTTTAGTAGAACAAGATCATATACAGACACGCTGTCGTTTAAGATATTTGGGTTTCTACATGATGCATAGTTCATTCAAAGTCAGCATATTTATCAAGGGCGCTCAAGGATAGGCATACTACCTGATAAATGGCCAAGCAAATTCCATTCCATTTGCAATAAAAAGATGATTATAGCAAACTTTTAAGGGCTACTGGAAATCACTACATTACAGAATGGCAATTTTTAGGGTGGCAGATGTCCTTACTGTTGCTTAAATCTACAAGTCCTGGGTGAGGAAGACCTCTTAAATTAGTACCAAACATGAAGATAATCAACAGTGTTTCACTTCATCATAAACTCAATAAGATATAATTGCCAAAAACCTAAAACATTCTGGAGTGAAATGAAAAGAAATATAGTCCAGAGAAAAAGAAATACTTGGTCATAAATATCCAAGATTATTTATTATAAGAAAATTCGTAGAAAATGAAATTTAATTTAAAAAGTAATACCCATATTTTAAGTGTTTTGATGTGGAAAAGACATGTAACTTGGTCTGCTTGGTTTCAAAAGAAAAGTAATGCCAAATGGGCAGAATTTACAGCTCAATTTAAAGTCATTCCTTAGACAAATGGAATGCTCCAAAGAATACAATAGCATCTGCATCAAGACACAAAATGACTTCTCATTTTAAAAGTGTCCAGTAAAAAGCTTGGAAACCACTTGTAAAAAGTGTCAGAATATTTGGGCATGCACTGAGTATAGAAAGAAATGACTTTTAAGGTTTTCCACAACTCTTAAGGTCTACGACTCTGAAATGGTAAGCTTGGAGTTGAAACAACTTGGATAATGGTTTTAAAATTATTTTTCCGGCACTATACTCACCAAGCCCTGTTATTCATTATTCATTTCATTTTAATTCCTGGATAAAAAATTGTCTGTGTGCATATACGTGTTATGATTGCATGTATCTCACTAAAAAAATGTCATACTTGGAGAATGGGAGAATGACAAGTATGCTTGGAATCCTAATGCAAGAATATACATTATAGAGGAGAAAGTATAATCTTTCTTATTCTTTTCTTGGTATGTTATAGCTGCTGTCATGAAGCATATTTTTCCCTACTCAATATCAGACCAGTCTTAAAAGAAAATAGTGGTTCTTATTTGTTTGTTCACTTTCTTGACATGTGGCTTCATTTTGAAAATATCCTCATAGTCCCTTATGTTTATATTTTAAAATGTATATCTTCTTTGGTGAAATATCTTTGTGATATTTTTGTCATTTTTAACTGGGTTCTTGTTTTATTTTTGATTTATAAAAGTTCTTTATATATATTGGAAATTAAGAGAAATGTGATTCGTGAATATTTTCTTCTCATGTCTGGCTTGTCTTCTAATTTTCTTAATGGTAACTTTTGAAATGCAAAAGTTTTTAACTTTGAATAGGTGCAATTTATGATTGAAAAATCTATCAGGTTTAGTGCTGCATCTAAAAACATTTTGTCTAAACCAAGATTGCAAAAATGTTCTGTATAGTCATATTCTAAATGTTACATTGTTTCAGATTTTTCATTTCAGTCTTTGTTCTATTTTGAGTTATTTTTGTATGATATGAGAGAAGGGTTAAATTGATCTTTTTGCTTGAGGACCCCCATTTTCCTAGCAACATTCATTGAAAAAACAATCCTTTCCTTATTGAATTACCCAGCACCTCTGCTGAAAAACAATTGAAGAATAAGATGACAATTTCTGCATACAATGAATATATTAACATCATTTTTCCCTAAAAATAAGCAATATTTTTCAGGGAAAAAGTAAAGAAAATTAATGAGGCAGCAATGCTAGCTCTCCCATATCCACGACTTCTATAATGCGACAGAGGTCTGGGATTTGTAAAACTAGCCTAATCAAAATTCAATGTTTAATTATATGACATTTATTATTTGGTAAAGAAACCATACAGAAGTATTTTAAATAGAATTTTAAACATGTCTGAGTTTTTTTTTTTTCGAACACAGGCAGTTGTTTATATTTGATTTTCAAAGTTCTACATGACTAATATCCTTTTTAAAGTAAAATTAGTTCATATTTTCTCTTCTTTCATTTTTTCTGCTACTTCAATATTTAGAAATGCAGTATACTCTTATCAAGATGTCTGAGCTATAACTATGCTTTTTCCTGCAATTATCATTTAGTAGGTTATTCATGTGTTGACAGAGTTTGTGATAAAAGCAGTAGTCCCTATGGTAATAGAAGGGCGAGGTATATTGGACAGTAGTTTATAAAATATTTTTTTGCTATTTGCTGGTACTTACGGTTGCCAAGTAAGAGATAGTATTGAACTTAAGATATTCCTTAGGGAATAGAGGGTGATCTTTAACATTACAAGCGAGAAAGCTGACTCTGAGCCACTGTTATAGCAGCTTAATGGTTCCCAGTGGGAAAGAGTTACAGGATTCATTTCTTACATGTTGACTGGGAAAAAGTCATGCTTGCACCCATGTTATGCATAAAACCCTTCTTCAAATTAAGCTGTTCTCTGATATAGAGAGTAAATTCATTGTTACAGGTAGAGTCCATTAGCAAGATAAGTAAAAAAGATTTCATTGGTTGAAATCTTAGTATTCTAAATATGGGAAAAATAAATTCATGAGTATCCAAATGTAAGCATTAAATCAGTTAAGAAATAAAATAAATCTATGGAAAAGCAGAAAGTAAAATGAGAGAGAAACTAAGGAAGGAAAGAAGCAAGGAAGGAAGGGAAGAAGGAAGGAAGGAAGGAGGTATATGTAAATGTAGATGAGCTCTGAAACATACGTCATCCCAGGAGATCATTTTAGACCAACCGTCCAGTGTGGGCCATTTAGCAACCCTGGTCACAAAAATTGAGTGGAGCCCAGACCAGAGGAAGCAAGAACATCCTAGTTTACCCCAGAGCAATTTCCTGATCTGCAGAATCATGTGTTTTATTGCTGTAACCACAATAATTCGGGATCCTTTGTCATGCAGCAAGTGCTCACGTGAATCTCCTATTTTCAGTCACATTATAGGGCAGTATAGGTATTTGTAAAGCAAATATCCAGTCATGCATTGATTTTGAGAAATCATCAATTTTTAAACCTCTTTGTAGTGATTGATGATTTCAATACTGATGGAGTAATGACAATATGCTTAGGGAAAAAGATAATATTCTGTCATAGAGCAGCTCCTGTCTATATTGAACCAATAATTATTTCATAAAAACAGCAACCATGAGATTGTATGCACAAGCAAAATTGGCTGGAAGAAACATTCCCATTGGCTAGCCTCAAATACCTGACAAAAGCAATAATGATGATAAACTGCACAACATAGTCTTCCTTTCTGAAAGTTTCAAATATTGGATTAATCACTTGCATCATGAAAGTTGTCATTATCATTTTTGGTTAAAAATATATTGATGCTTATGTTGGAAGAAGAAGTTATTACTTGAATTATTCCAGGCACTTTGCAGAATGATATGGAATATGGAGAATTGTGTATTTGTAAACTTAGAGGGAGTGGTAAAGAATGAGAGTGTGTATTTGTATCAGTCATTATAGATGCGTTGAATGGCATCAAATCATCTCTCTGTGTATTATGAAATGCAACTATTTTTTTCATGTCTGATCATGTTCACTTTACATTTTTACTTTGGCAATAAATCATCCTCCTTAGCATGCACCTTTCCCTTTCACTTACTCATAGTATCTACAGTCACTCAGAAGTGCTTCCTTGAGAATGGTTTCCTAATTTTGAATTTTAGGATAGATTTCACTAATTAACTGTTAGCTCTCTGAAGATTATGGTAGAATAATGTTGCGTCCAAAGACTTAAGGATTAATATCAGTGTGCCTGTCATTAGAAAGTTTATTATTGACATTACAAATATGAAATATTATGCCACTTTATACTGTAAGAAATAAATAATTTTATTTTAAAATATACCTAACATAGAATCACTTTAGGGAAAATAATAAAAGATAAATAGTAAGACAGAACAAGAAAAGAATAGACACTGAAAATAAATGTCATTTACTTTCTGCAGGATTTTAAATAGGAAATATAAATAACTGTAATGATTGAATTCATGTGTCATTTTGACTATGTTATGGTGTACAGGTGTTTGGTCAAGCAATCACTGACCTCATTACTATGAAGATACTTCACAGACAGATTGAATTTATTGCTGATTTCATCTATAATCAATAAGGAAGATTGCATTTGGCAATGAGGCAGTGAGAAATGTCTCCTCATCCAATAAGTCAAAGGCCTTTGTGCTGGTTTGAAACTGTTGTGTATGCTCAGAAAAGCCATGTTCTTTAATCCTGATTTAACATTGTAGAGTGGAATCTTTCTGATTGGTTTGTTTCCAGGGAGATGTGACAAACCAAATTGTAGGTGTGATCTTTTGATTAGATGGCGATATGACTTTGCCCATTTAACGTAGGTCTTGATTATTTTACTGGAGTCCTTTAAAAGAGGAAACATTTTGGAGAAAGCACATTGCTGATAGAGATGCAGACATTTAGAGATGCTTGGAGTGCCAACAGAGGGAGCCGCCACCTAGACACAGATGTTTGGAGATGCAGAGCCCAGCAGATGTTGTCACGTGCCTTCCCATGAGATACTAAGCAAACCAGAACTCAGAATTGTGTCACAGATGAGCCAAGTGATGGCCCACAGACTCGTAGAGACAAAATCTCTGTCAGAAGATGGAGGCAATGGACCCGGGAACAAGGTCCAGCAGACGCCAGCCACATGCCTTCCCATGAGACAGGCATCACTTTTCTTGAGTCAGGTTTTCTTTCTCAGGTTGCCTTCGTTTGGACATTTTTATGGCCTTAAAACTGTGGATGTGTAACTTAGCGAATTCTCTTTTTAAAAGCCATTCCATTTCTGGTATACTGCATTCCAGCAGCATGTATAAATCTGAAACAGACGTACAGGGAGAACTCATGATGTTAACAGGTAGAAAAATGTCAATCACTACTTCACCCAGCTAACTTCTCCTTGGAACACCTTCACAAGTGTTCCCAACTTGTTGTTTCTCTCAGGTAAGGGAACATCATCATTGAGCTCTCAATTTGCAGTCAGCCATATGGAATTTGGACTTGACAATCTCCACAGTTTCATGAAACAATTAGTATAATAAATCTCTTAATATGGTGTTGTTTTTCTGAAGGAACCTGACTAATACAATAACAAAAGATCTGCTCTCTGCTATCAAAGCAATGACAGTGAAATGAGCAGAAACACTAGATATGTAGAGAAAGAAGAGAATTCCTTGAAGTGTGTAATACAACATAGCCCTTCATTTGTTTTTGTTCATTTGCATGCATACTTAGAAGAGGTAATGCAAGTATATGGTGCACTGCTAAAAATGCAAAAAACAGTATTTAGGGAAAGGATATTTTCCTTCAACTCTGTGTCCTTATATGCAAGATTCCCTCCAAAGAGGGAAATTGTGTTGCTCTCTTTAGTATTACTTTTTTCTATAGAAATGTCTGGGTTCTTGCTGTTTAGATTTTCTCCTTATCTATCCAGGAGAGAGTTTTCTATGTAAAAAAGCAAACCTATTTATTTTCAGTATGAACACAAATCATAGGAGTTTTACATTTTGGATCTAATAGAAGAGAATGTTCCAGTTTGCTAGCTGCAGGAATGCAATATACTAGAAACAGAATGACTTTTAAAAAGGGGAATTTAATAAGTTGCTAGTTTATCATTCTAAGGCCGAGAAAATGTCCCAATTACAAATCTATAGAAATGTCCAATCAAAGGCATTCAGGGAAACACACCTTGGTTCAAGAAGGCCAGTGAAGTTCAGGGTTTTTCTACAAGTGGAAGGGCACATGGCAAACATAGTCAGAGTTCCTCTCTCATCTGGAAGGGCACATGGCAAGCACAGCATCATCTGCTAGCTTCTTCTCCTGGCTTCCTGTTTCATGAAGCTCCCTGGGAGACATGCTTCTTTTTCATCTACAGAGGTCACTGGCTGGTGGACTCTGCTTCTCATGACTATGTCATTCTGCTCTGCTCTCTCTGAAGCTCTCATTCTTCAAAATGTTTCCCCTTTTATAGAACTCCAGAAACTTATCAAGACCCACCCAAATGGGTGGAGACATGTCACACCTAATCCAGTTTAACAACTACTCTTGATTACATCACATCTCCAGGGAGATGATCTAATTGCAGTTTCAAACATACAATGCTGAATATGGATTAGAAGCTTGTGGGAGTGAGGTATAAGTTTGGCAGCTAATGAATATTTAAACTATTTGGAGATTGAACCTGGAGCTACAAATGTGTTAGTGATGTAGTTCCTCCAACAAAACACTAAGTAACCAGTACAATTTGATGGTAGTATCTGAGCATGTGTTTTGGGAACACTCCCCATTATTTGATACGAAAGACAATGAGGAGTGGGGCAAAAATGGAGATAGATCAGATGGGCCAGAAAAAGCGTAGGGAAAAATAGTGTTCCAAGAGTTTGATTCTTGCCCTTGGAAACAAAAAGCGAATTGCAGACAAATGTTGTGTATCCCTTTTCGGTGGTGTATCCCCCAAAGACCTGGAAAGACTAATATACACGATGAAGCCAGTATACAATGTCCAAATGTCTGGTGTGACAACATATTCCTCACATGTAAATCAGAAGAATCAGTAGATTGACCTTGGATGTGATAGTGATGTCCCATTGTTTCTGCCTTCTTCTATGCTCAGAAGATTTTCTGGAGAGTAGAGGAGAGAGAGGAGACCTTGACTAAGAACTTCATCTTAGTTCATCTTGACTGTGTTTAAATTCTGCTTTAAAATAGGTGTTCTTAGTTATTGTCTCTGTGAAAGATGCCCTGATCTTTTTACCTCAATGACCTACTCCAGAAAAGGTGTGTTCCTGAGTTAGTGAAGTTTACAACAACAAATAAATATACGTATATGCACATCTGAATTTTACTATAAAATATGAAATTTGCACACAATAAATATTTTGAGTGTGTGCTCTTTATCAGGAATTGTGCTAAGTCCTGGGATATAGAGGTGACAGAGTTCCTTTGTGTAGCTTTAACTTATTTTTAGTCGATACTTATTGAAATCTTGAATATAAACTATTGGATGTCAAGAATTGGCACCAACCAATTAATTGGTGTTCATTAGTTGATATTATTTCACTGATATTAATTGGCCAGACATAGGCACTGTTTCAGCGGATAGTCCAAACTCATGGCCATTTCTCCTCTGGATTGCATTTTGACAATTTATAGTCCCCCAATGAAATTCGTTGAAAAATCTACAAACAGAACTTGTAGGTAGGGGTTACTATTCCTTCTGGTTTAAGGTTTCTGCAATAAATACTGAAATTTCAACTAAATTAAAAAAGTTATTTGTTCTGGTCATGGCAACTGTTCGGCAAAAATATACTTAAATAAAGCAGGTTATTAGTCAGGGCACCTATACTCATATTTCAATGACGGGTTGAAGGAGATGTATGAAAACCTGACTCACGTGCCTTAATTGGTTTACTCGTGAAGGACAGAAACGGCTCCAGACCTCTTCATGAATTCAGCTGAGACCTTGGTGAAATTGCCTTGCCATTGGACCACCTTTGCCCAGTCCTATTTTATTTTCTCATCAACAGATGTCAAACTTGGGACCTTTCCCAAAAGTACTTTTTGCATGCTAATCTCTGCCCCGAAATCTTATTCCCAGGGGACTGTGGTACACTCACTCTCTAGTTATTGACTTTCTCCAAAAGAAGAAATTTAAGTTTTGAAGTGAGGTTGCTATGCAGATGCCATTCTTAGAGAAATTTTTGGAGGTAGAAGATGCTGATCTGATTGTCAGATAGTACCATTCCCCAACTCTGTATGTTAGTATAGTACTGAAGCCTGAGATAATGGCTCATGCCTGACAATATATCAAGTTCTTTAACTCAGGTTAATAGGCCTTTTGTTAATAATCCAAGATAATTAATTTGGGGAATGGTGGTGTGGAAGGGATCTACTTGAATGCTTGTTGTCTTATGGACTGTCTGCATTTTGCTTACTTACTTTAACTTTGAAGTATTAAGGTGCTCTAGTTTGCTAGCTGCCAGAATGCAATATACCAGAAATGGAATGGCTTTTAAAAAGAGGAAATTAATATGTTGCTAGCTTACAGTTCTGAGGCCGAGAAAATGTTCCAATTAAAACCAGTCTATTGAAATGCCCAATCAAAGGCATCCATGGAAAGATACCTCGATTCAAGAAGGCTAGTGAAGTTCAGGGTTTCTCTCTCAAGTGGAAGGGCACATGGAAAACACAGTCAGCGTTCCTCTCTCATCTGGAAGGGCACATGCTGAACACAGCCTCATCTGCTAGCTTCTTCTCCTGGCTTCCTGGCATTTTCCATCTTCATCTCCGAAGGTCGCCGGCTGGTGGACTTTGCTTCTCATGGCTATGTCATTCTGCTCTGCTCTCTCTGAATCTCTCTCATGCTCCAAAATGTTTCCTCTTTTATAGGACTCCAGAAACTAATCAAGACCCACCCAAATGGGTGGAGATGTGTCATCAACTAACCCAGCTTAACAATCACTCTTGATTAAATCACATCTCCAGGGAGATGATCTGATTACAGTTTCAAACATACAGTATTGAATAGGGATTATTCTGCCTTTATGAAATGGGATTTAGATTAAAACATGGCTTTTCTAGGGGACATACATCCTTTCAAGCTAGCACATAAGGTAAGCTAAAATTCTGTAAAATATAAAACCAAATATGGGGAGTGCTAGGGTAGCTCAGTGGTAGAATTCCTGTCTGCCATGCAGGAGACCCGTGTTCAGTTCCCAGCCCATATACTTCCCAAAAAATAAACAAACAAGCAAACAAATTAAAAACCAAACAAAAACAAAAGCAAAAGCAAAAAAATATCAACAAATGGCACTGCAATAAAGGGATACACACATGGAAAATTAATGAAATGTGACCCCTGCCATACAGCATACAAAGAAAAAAAATGTAACGTGTCAAACATAATAGAAGGCTATTTCTTACTTTGCAATCTTCAACATGTGGCTTCCAATGTTCTCATAGATATCACCATAATAATCAGTCAGGTGTTGGAAAAATCATGGAAGAGCTAACTAGGGATTTTCCATGTAACAGACCTACAGTTTGAATACATTATACCTACACATATGTCATTGGATAAAATTTAGATAAATATGTACATCTAACTGCAAAAAAGCCTGGAGAAGTATCCAGATAAAACGGGGGAGAACAGATCTTGGTGGACAATTACTATCTCTGCCACACACCTATATGCCTGATAACACTGAATTTTGTTAGTGAGCAGTTTATCAATCTACAAACACCTTCAATAGTAAACTAAAAGAAGGTTTTAAATTGTCAAAACTCCAATGGTGATAACTAATGAGTGATCAATGTCTTTCTTCATTGTGTGGTGAGACAGTATGTGTTAATATATTTCAGAGGTTTATGAAAGAATGAATAGTTATCAAGGAATAAACCCAAACCTGTTCTTCTTAAAGGAATAACAATTTGACTTCTAAAACAAATATGTAATCTATAATTACAGATAATCTACAATTTTAACTACCATTAATGTTGAATACACAGAACAAAGAAGCTTGTGACAGACTGAAACTGCTTTACAGTAGCCATTATTGAAAGTATGTGCTGAAATGACAATACCACTGCTGTGTTGGCCAAGGGCTCTGGCAGAATGCTGTGACCTGCCAGAGGAAAGCTGATCTCACAGTAGGAGCAAATTCACAGATGCAGAAATTAGGGTACAAATTACCAGAAACAGGGATAGGCTGGGGAGAGGGACTAGGGAGTTAATGTACAATGGATGGAAGGTTTCTTTGGGGTGATGGAACTATTTCAGTAATTGATTGTGGTGATAGTAGCACAATATTGTGAAGGTGATTTATCTTACTGAATTGTATGTTTGGTAGTGACTGAGAAGAGAAGTTTATGGTATGCAAATGTTCTCACAATTTAAAGAAGGAGAGACTAAAGACAGGGATGACTAATGTAATACATAATCTTAGACCAGATCTGGTACTGGAAGAGAAAATATCCACAAGGACATGATTGAGGCAGTTGAAAAACATGGAGTATAGTCAGTATGCTTTAGATCAAAGTTAAATTTCTTGAACTTGATAACTGTACTACCAAGTTTACTTAAGTGAATATCCTAGTTCTTAGGAAATGCACATGGAAGTATTCAGTGTTCAAGGAGTGTGTGTGTGTACATATATACAAAATATTTAGAAGGCATATTTCTCTTTCTATATATAGATAGAAAAATAGAATGATATAACAAATGAGGCAAATGTTAAAAGTTGGAGAATTTTGGTATCTGGGTATGAATTGGTTTTGTATTATTTTGCAGCAAACTATTATGTTTAAAAGTATTTCAAAATAAAAAGTTAAAAAAAAAAAAGAAAAGACTAAAAAGATGGTGACTATTTCACACACTGCTGCCCAGAGTTTGCTGAGCAACAACAAACTTTTTTAATTGTCTGTTAATAGCGACATTTTCTGGCAGATTTAGTCCACAAAGAGAACAAGCAATTAGGTATTAAAAAACTAACATCCATTGAAGATAAATAACTAGGCAGATTCCATGGAAGACTCAAAAAGTGAAGCTAACATTGCCACTGATGAAATTAGACATTTGTAATCTGATTAGACTTAATCACTCAATTCAGGAGGAAGCAGTGGCAGAGACAGGGATGTATACTAGGAGGGGATCTTTGATCTCATGTTGGATCACTTCCCTGAATGACTAAGTCAATCCAAGATGCTTGCCCTGGCTCACATGCATTCTTCATTTCCAGTGACAAGGAAGAATGTGTGAACAACTCTTTTTGGCTCAAAGCCAGCTGTAAGGGATTGCTTCTTAGACAATGTTATGAGATGCTTCCTTAATAGTTTCTATTCATATCCTCATTTTCCTTAGAGGCATTCTTGTCATCCAAAATTCAGGATCCATAAATTTGGGGAAGATCTATCCTTACTCTAGATTTTTCTGGAAAGAGGCTTGTGATGAGGAGCATATTTTCTTCATTAGCCCTGTCTTAGTGTGTTCTTTAGGGAAACAGAACCAAAAGGTTTTATACATACACTATATATTACATATATATAATGTTATATATATTATTTGTAATACATATAATGTAAATATTATGATTTTTTTACAGGAGATGGCTCAAACAATTGTGGGGTTAGCAAGTCCAAATTCCATAGTTCAGGTCAAATAGCTTCACAGTAATAATTAGGCAAGTGCTTGCATGACCAAACGATTTGACAACACCATAACCTGGCCAAGTTGACAAATGAACTCAAACATTCTAATCCACCTCTTGTCAATTTGGTACCATACCCTGACTTAAGCCATATCTAATCTCTCAGTAAAAACAATGACAGTCATATTTTTGCCTAACAATTCACAATGTCCTATGTACAACAGAAAATGTGCTAGCTTTCCAAATATTGAGTGCAAGAATTTGAGTATGCTTATAAGAGGCAAAAGTTTGGGTGAGTGTTTTTGAATACTTAACAGAGCTTTGTTGAATTAAAAATTAAAGTGATGCTGTTTGTTCCTAAATATGCTGGGTATAGTTGTAAAAGAAAATGATAAACTCAAGCCTTCCACTTCCTAACTTAAGTGCTTCATGAAGACCATGAAAATTACAGTGTATTCCCTAAAAGGAAATCGTTTTTGGTGTAGCCACATATTTAAGCCTTTTGAAAATAGACTCAGGGTCTCACTGTGTAAGTGGCTGAATTACAATATAAATTGAATTCCCAACCTTGCGGTTTCTGCTGTTAAAGTGAGAAATTGATTGGAAAGGAATGTGATCCTGAAAATTGGAATGGGGACATAGGGATAGATGATAATGATGGTGGAAGCATTGAAACCCTAGAGTCTGTTGAGACTTCTTTGCCAGAAAAGCCTGTTATGGTCTGCCCTGAGGAATCGACCGCCCTATCTCCAGTCTGTGCTGAGGAACCAGCCTTCTGACCTCCAGGCTGCTCTGGAGAATCTACCATCCAAGCTCCACCTGAAGAGATAGCCCATTTGTGTCTGATAAACCTAAAACAAATCCCAGCCTGAAGAAACAGTCCTCACACTTCTATTTGAAGAAACTAACCCTGTTTTACCATATACAACTTCAATAGAATGCCCTGATGTAGTTGGCTTGCAAGACACTTCTAATTGCTCTCATGACCCAACCCCAACACCCCTCTTTTCTTCTAGAGCTATAACTAGGTTGATGTTTCAACAGCCCCAAAAGCAGAGGCAAAAAAGTGTAACCAATCAGGACGTGTACTACACTCCAATAGAACTGCATGATTTTTCCAAATTATATAGACAACAATCAAGGAATTATGTGTGGGAATGGATATTAAGAGTACAGATAATGGTGGAAAGAACAAAAAGTTGCATCAGGCTGAATTTGATGATATGGGCCCACTATGCAGTTGTTAGGGTATAACAGCCACACCCCTTCTAAGCACTGGCCACGGGTCATGCTCTCCTTGAACCCAGATGGAAACCCCACTCCCTGATTATCTGGAACAAAAATGGTGAATTACAAGACACAGGACCTACCTTCTCCAAGCAGTGGGATGCACCCAGTTTCTACACAGATGCTACAGCATAAGCCCCATCATACTGAAGCATTGGGGTGTGAAGGCTCTTCTTGAAAAATGTGGTGGATGGGTGGATGTCCAGCCCCCTTTAAGCTCAGGGGCAGACCTGCTTTTTCCACACACAATGTACAGGTCTATTCTCTTGCCCCTGGGAGATCTCTTTATCCCAGACCTCAACTTGCATGGTTCTGCCCTTGAAGTAATTCTTCCTTTAATTCATCCCTTCTCTTTCCTTTTTCATCCAGGCTTGCAATTGTTCTGTTCATACAAGTTTCACATGCAAAAATAATAGTAATAATAATAATAAATGTTAACTTTGAGTGTAGGTCACAAGGTTCCAAACCATCAGACAAAAAGACTTTATACATATCCTTCCTGGATAATTGCATTTCCAACCCTGACTTCCACAGAAATTGCTGACTCTTTCCATGTTTCACAAACTTTCACATGGAGCCCTATTTTCCAGGGACCAGCTTTCTGGAAGCTCAGGGAGTTCCGTGATAGAAATATTTCTGTCCCCAGTCTCATAGCACACTATCTATATAGGCTTAGAATTTTCAAGACAATCAATTTTTTGTTTCCTTGAGCTCAAGAATTCAGTTCTCAGTTTATTCCTTTCCTCTCTCACTTCATTAAAAACTGCAAGGAAAAACTGGGCTGCACCTTTATTTAGCTTGAAATTTTTTTCAGCTAAGTATTCAAGGTCATTCTTTGAATCTCAGTTGCACTATGTTTTCTGCCACTTTCAAAATGTATCACCTTTCCTCCATTTTCCAATAACACATTCATCATTTCTCTCTAAGGCCTCATTGTTAGTACTATTAGCATCTATATTCCTATCAACCATCTCTTCAAAGCATTCTAAGCTTGTTCTATCAAGTACTCACAATTCTTTCATTCTCTATCAATTACCCAATTCCAAAGCCATTACTACGTTTTTTTTTTTTGGCATTTGCAGTAGCTACACTCTACTCTCATTACCAAATCTGTAATAATCAGGTATTCTTTAGGAACTGGTTTATGGACTGTGAGGACAAGCAAGTTCACATACCATTGGGCAAACCACAAGCTGGGAACTCTGATGAAGTTTTTTGATGAATTCACCAGGAAAAGTTAGCTAGCCAAAGTAGAGATGGAAGTTTTCCCTTTTGACTGCTGAAATCATCATTTCTCCTTGTAAGGCCTTCAGCTTAATTGATGAGACTTTTCTCATTGTTGAAGGAGTTCTCAATTGATTGGAGATGTATACATCCACAGATGCAATCAACTTATTGATGATATTATCCATGAAATATTTTCACAATAAAAATCAGGCCTGTGCTTTCTTGACCAAAGAACTGGATACCATAGCCTAGACAAATTGATACATGAATACATATTGAATGGCTAGGCATCCAGATTATACATGAATCTAAAAATCTGCTGAATTGATTCAACCAGTGCCATAACAAACAGAGCAGACCTAGAAGTAATATCATGTATATGTGATCTGAAGCAAACTGCACTAGAAACATGGGATTGTGGAAGAGAGTCAATTTATAATACATGGAGCCAAAAGCTAGTTTCTGGAAAATTTGTCCAATTTCGAGTGATACAAAATTATAATAGGAAGAGTTAGCTCTCACAGATGCCTGATGAAAATGTAAGTTCTTTTCTGTCTGAAACTTATTAAATAATGCTCTCAAACATTGCAGTAGGTTGATGAAATAAATTTACTAAATGTTTTTCCAATTTTGACACAAATTATAAGTTTCACTTAGATGCATAATAAATGATTTGTGAAGTTGACAAGAAATTGTATAAACTATAAGCCATCCATGGAAAACAAATTCTTAGGTTTTCTAAAGAGGTGAGTGGAAAATATGCAGAGAAAAAAGAAAAATTTTATAGAAAGAAGGGGTAGACAATTAATGTACTGCTATCTGATTTTTATAGTTTTTCAATTTTTAAACATTTGCTGACATTTCTCATTGTAAATAAACATCAAATTATTCTAATTTTGTACTCATAATTTTGTTTTATTTTTTCTACCACTGGGCTCCCAAATTATTTGAATGCATTGCCACGTGAAATCTGGCTGTGTATTAATCTGTGGATTTATCATTTTCCTACTTTTTATTCCCTTTTGCTGTTCAAAGGGCATCCTAATTACTAATTTCTCTTTCCATAACAACCACTAAAACAGAAACAAAGAAGTAAAGAAAACATTTGGCTTTGAACAAGATGGACTGATTAAGAAGCAAAGAAGAAATGGATTTTTTTTACTCTTTAATCTAAAGATGATGAGTGGGTGAACTCCAAAACTTTAAGTGCCAGATGTGGGGGATGTTCCTTTTGTGGAGGAGAAAATGAAGAAAATGGAAAAGATCAGTGGCAACTTATAATTGACCATAAGTGCTCCACTTATTCTACCATCAAAAGAGCACTCTCTTGGAAGTTTCTCAGAATAAACTGTTAATGATTGTGCTTAGTGATAACTTGGACAATAGATTGACAAATATACACTCCATACATGCCATGTATACATGGCTGATTTTGGTCAAAGGAACCACTGCTGTCCTGTCAAAGTCTCGTAATGTACTTGTGCACTAGAGCTTGCCTCTTAGGTTTCTCCAGCGTGCTGGGAGGAATGTGAACTGGGTAGCCCACTGACCACAGGTAACACATAGATGAGAGTCACTTTACCCAATCTGTGAGACTTTCATTTGAAAATGTGTCCCAAACTGACTTGCAGACCTGCAGTCTGAAGCTGAGAAACCACAACCAACCTATTGATCTGAGTGTGATAACAAAAATAGGAAAACAAAAAAGCTTGTAATGTGCCACTGAGTTTTGGGGTGATTTGATATCCACAAGAGGCTTCCTGATACAGACAGCTTATATAACGATAAAAGCATGAAAGAAAAATTTTGCTTCTTGACCAAAATGGAATAGAAAAAATATTATACATTGAAGATTTCTCTTGAGATGAAATTTCAAGAATAGTCATTACTATTACATTAAGATATAGATAGATAGTTTAAGAACCATAATGTTTCTGAGTAGTGTTCATTTAATAAGGACTATCTGAAGGATTTTGCTTCATATCTTTAATTCTGAAAATTGTGGACATTTCATTGTAAGTGTGTCTTTTAATGTATCCTGGATTTGGATATTTGTATTAGTATTAAATCATAACCTATTTAGTTAAGCACGCAAGTGAAAAGTTCAATGTATGCTCTCACGTATTACATTGGAAAAATAGGACAGTTGGACTATATGATTTCATAGTATTTTTCAGGTCAAGAAATTAAAGATTCTTAGCACTTGTTCTGAGCACTTAGTCTAAAATCACAGGTTCTGTGATATATCATCTTTAACTCTAAAGAGTTTACAATATATTTAGGGGGAAACAAAGGTTGAAACACATGCTGGAGAATGGTATGTCTTAAATTGTATGAAATAGATTAAGTCTTTTGTCTCTTGAGAAGAGAAAGGTTCACATGGAATAGAATAGAAGAGCAAATTAAAATGACAAAAATACTCTGCATTCATTTGAGTAAGATAAAATAAGAATGGCTCAATGTGGAACAATGCTCTCTTGGTTGGCAGGAAGTTTTCTCTACAAATTCATTTGGGGTTTGTATCACATGCTGAATTTCAATACTTTAGGGTCAACCGGTGCTATTGAAATTTCCACTTAATGAAATGATCTTTATTGAGAATGCTGCTTCTTGTAGCCTCAGCTTAAAAGAAAGGTAATTCCCATTCCTATATTTGAAGAACAAGGTTATTTTTTTCTTCGTAACTTGCTAGAACTGCTCAATATGTCTAAAATAATGAATTTCTCATCTTTGATGAGAATTAAATTTGATGAATGAGTTTGCATCATTAATTGTGAACCCTGCTTCTATTTTAGTTCTTTTTCTTACAGTGTAAGTAAAGGGGTATTAAGGACATGGAAAAGTCATAGATCGATTCTAATATTTTGAATATATAATTATTTATGGTATTATATACAATGGAAAGAACACTTTTTTCCCCTTTCTTGCAATTATGGTCACTGTCAGAACTTAGCACAAAAGAAATTTCAGATCTTGATGCATTTACCAACAACAAAAAAATGAGAATTTAAGTTTACATCCATAACTTTTGCATAATCAAGTGGCTAAATTTTTCTTAAATACATGGTTATAATATTGACTGTTCCAATATTGTTTGTTCCATTTGGCCAGAACATCCAAGAGATCAAAGTTTGTTTGTTTTCTTCCCTCTACATATGTCATAAATTTGCGTTAACATAAATGTTTATTGTATTGTTTGGAGGGAGCATGACCCTTTTCACAGTGTAAGTCTCAGGATACAATAATAGAGAACAGACAACTTTTAAACAAATGCAGATACTAATATGTGCAATATTTTAGATGTATATGGGAGACTTAAATACTCAGATACAAATATTTTCAGTTGAGGTTAATTAGGCAACACCAATTAACGTGAGACCATCACATAAATTAAATTTTTGTGATTTTATGTATGTGTATATATTTTGGGGGGTGGGGAGATTTTCCCAATTGTAGACACTTGGCAATCAAATATCCTTTCCTGGATCCAATGCCTTTAAGTAGCTGAAATCCGATGAGAGATTCGACTGCCCTCTTTCTCAGCATAAATCCCTGTGCTAAGCTATTCTTTTACAATAATTATTCCTTACTCCAGATTTCATTGCTCTCATTATTTAACCTAAAACTTACTACTCTCACAAACCCAGGAAAGTCTATTCTCACATTATTTTTCTTCCTTGTTATGAACATTGTCTTTTTTTTTAATTATACAAATAAAACACGAATTCATAGCAATAAAAAAAATTGCAACCTAGGGTAATATTTATTTTAACCATCCACTGCATTCCCATAAGCTATCAATTTGCTGACCATTTTCTTACTAACCATTTTCCAATATGGTCTTGTAAAACAGTATAGTTTTGATTTCTTCTTTAGTTTTACTGGTCTGAATATAAAAATATTTCTGCAACTCACCTTCTCAATTGGAATATATTTCATAGAACTAAGCTGGCGATACACACAGAATGTCTGTAAAGTATAAAGACTTCTCAAGTTCATCAACTAGGAGCTGGTCTTTAGACCAAGACATTTTATGCATTAATAGATATTTTCAATTTGCCCTCCGAAGTGACTTTTGAGTGCATACTACCAGCAGTTCCATTTTAGAATACCCACTCTCCTATTAAATAGCTAATATCTCATGTTATCTAATATTTAAGTTGTTCATTGATGTTTAAGTGATGTTATTGTGTTATAGTTCATATTTCCCTATTATTCAACAGGTTGGAAATATTTCCTTTTTGTTTTAGCTTACTCTCCTGTGATTTATTCGTTCATACCTTTGTTCTTTCCTGTATTGGCTGTTCGGTTTTTGTCTTCTACTAATATATTTTTAGAATATATTTTACATAACTAATCTTTATTCTGTTTTATATGATGCATTTATTTTCTCCTGGATTGTCATTTACTTTGTGCAAGTTTCATACATTTTTGCATTCTGAAGTTGTAAAATTTCTCACACCCTTAATTTATGTAATGCTTTTGTTTGCATGCCATATATATACATACGTATATGCAAGTATACCTGTGTGCACCTACGTATATGTACACATCAATCAGTTAATAACACATAAAATTTCTTCATGTCCTTAATTTATATACACATGCATACACATACGCTTGGAAGGTTTCTAGCCTTTACTGACTAATAAGTAAACATATAAAAGCACATTGTTTTAACATATTCTAATACCTGTTAGGGAAGCATATGCTTCTTTGTTTTTATTTTGAACAGTTACATGGCTTTTTTTGTGCATTTATTATTTCACATGAGTTTTAGAGTCAATTAATGAAAATCCCTATTGAATGTGATTACACTGAATTGATAGAATAATTTGAGTCAATTAACATCATTATTATTGTTTTTTTTTTGAGCTCTTAGTAAAGTATCTCTTTTGCAGGGAATATCATCTTTCTCTTTCTCTTATGACAGGATAGAAGTTTCTACTTCATTTTCTAACTGATTATTGTGGTATAGGACAGCAATTTTGGTTCTTGAAAAACAATTTGGATTAGCTTTAAAATTTTGTCCTTTGGTTATCTTGGAATTTTAGGCAGATGATAATGCAGTCTGCCAATATTAATATTTTGGCACTATGATTTACATGATGCTTATTTCTTTTGTACTTATTGCATTATCTTGGGCACAAATAGGCCTTAATTATTGTCACAGATTTAATGGAAAAGCTTGCAGTACTTCACCAATAAACATTATATAGTTGTCCCAGGGATATGCAGTTTCATGAGTGATAGCAAATGCTCCTATATTTTTGGTTTTTAATATTCTTTTGTTTGATTGCTTGTTAGAAGGAGGAATAAATATTTAGCGATCAAATGTTAATTTTGCCATCAATTGTGATTATCAACTGTTTCTCTCTTTAATCAAAATGGCAAATCACATCATATGTTTTCTGTTATTGGACTATTTTTATCAGTGAAACCCATTGCACAATACGGATTTGCAGGATATATGCATTTAATATTTTCTATTTGAGTATCCCAGTTATACTTGCAGTATCTTGACACATACGTGACTGTGATGGATATGGATTGCAATACCCAGATTCCCTTCTGTTTCAACTGGCGCTGACAGTCAGATAGCATTCTTCTTTCATCCTCTTTATGGATCACCTCAGCTGCAGACGCACATCCTCCAAAGTCACATCATTCTACCAATAAGGAGTAGATCCTACCCCAATGACTGGTAGCAGCAGGAATATAAAGGCTGGATCATTTTAGCTCAATATGGGAAAATTTGTCATTTTAGCACCAGGGTGCCCCCTTGAGGTTATTTGGGCCTATTGTTCAGTTATAATTCACAGCTCAATCTCTCCCTCTACAAATTCTACTTCTTTCCCATTCCTTCTACAGATGCTGATTCGAAGGACTATCCATAATAAACATTCTACACAGTTATCTGCCTTCCAGGGTCTGCTTCACAGAGAATTCAGCCTGTGATGGTTGGTACCAGAAGTTGTCTGAGAAATCGCTGATAAGGTTTGAGATAAGGGTTGAGATCTAGATGCCAGCCTGATTTTGAGGATTCCATCACTCATGGCAAGGTGAGCAGGATGGTGGTGACTTCCCACTGATGGGCACATGGGTGATGTACTTTGGAAGGGAACACATTATCTGGATTAATGAACCAGAGATTCAAAAACCATGGGTACTTTATTAGCTATAAAGTCAGTGGGATTGAATGGACAATAAGATAGTGAACTGATGTTAGAAAGGTAATAGAAGGCTGAAGTAATTAACAAGCGATTTATGCCAAGTGTGAAAGTCAAAGGGTCTCCTTAATATAAATAGGCTTTCACTTTCTAAAGTGAGAAGGCAGAGGAATTGAGGATTAGGTTTAAAACTTATTTTCAGGTTAAAATGTAGACCAAGGCAAGTCTGCTATGCCAAAGTCAGCACCTTAACTGAGGAAGAATGGATCTCTGATTTAGGAGATGGCTATATATAGATTGAGACACTGAAAAATCTTGAATTCCAGCAATGAAGACAAATACTGAGGCCTGAATTGGCAGCATAACATGAGAAAATCAATTAGCCATAGTTTGGTGGATTGATTTTGTTTCACGCCTTCATCTTTGGAAGGGCCAGTGGATCATTTTCAGGGGAACAAGCAGCTTCTTAGGTAAGGTTTTCCTTTTCTGCCTCTAGGAATTTATTTAGCACCACTATCTAGGAGCTTGCGATGTGTTTGCTTCATGGACACAACATAACACAACATAGCATCAGGGGACCTGTTTTTTCCAAACGGAAAAGTGGAAGTTGGCATAAGACTATGGGATCTTTTAGTCGTCTTTCATCTCATACCATCCATAAACTGCCTATCTAATAAAGGGTTACAGATATTTACTGGATTTCCAGGGAAGATGGGAAAGTAGGGAGCTGTAGAACATGCTCCTCCTCTAATACCAGCTAGTGGACAGGCAGGAACTGTCTAATACAATGGCTCTGGGGCTACAGAGGCCAGTGAAGGATTACAGCATCCAGGTAAGAGTGGGATGGGGAAACTGAGAAGCTGTGACAAAGAAAATGTGAGTGAATTGAGCTGTGATAGTGCCTGCACCCATCCTGCACCTGTGAGATAAGAAGCCTTGATAAGGTCTGTGCTTGGCTGCTGTGGATGGAGAGGAACACAGAGGCCTCCCTCCCCAGAAATAGCGGGTAGCAAGGCTGAGTACCGAGCATGACTTCTGATTGGTGAGTTTGTATTGCTGGGTCTTGGCTGTGAATCACAGTTCTAAATTTGTCCTGACAGGATCCCCTTGAGGATACTGTTTCAATACCACATCTACCTGGCTGGAGTATGTGGAAACTGAATAAATACATCTCCTTAAGGCTACAGGGAGTAGTTGATGAAAAGTGCCATCTGCTCACAGGTCAGGAGATTACAGCTTTGGGGAGCCCAAAACCAAAGGATTTCCAGTAAACCCTTCCAAGACCCTTTGGAACTAGTCTGTGTCTGCTTGGTTGGCCATCCATAGGTGAAAGGCAGGCATCAAAGGTGAGTCCTGAAGACTAGGATACAAAGGGAAGAAAGAACTCAATCAAGAAACAGGTAAAATTTTAGTACCCAACAAATGAACCTAGCTGCAGAGAAAGAGTCCCAAAGGAAAAATATGTCAAGATATGTTCAGTGATAGAGATAACTGTAAAGGAACAGGTAGAGGATGGAGTAAAAGGTTGGGCGAAGAATCAGGGTAAAAGAGGGGCATGAAGGAAGTCTTCTAATGAGTTTGTGTCATTAAAATTTACATTTGTATGTAGTTGTTCCATGAAAACATCACCAGTGTTTCTCAAAATTCACTTTGAATTATAATAGTCTTGGAATCTTTTTCAAATGAAGATTCCCATTCAGCCAGTGTGGGGTGGGGCCTGAGATCCTGCATTCCTTAAAAGTTCCTTTGAGTTGCCTCTGCCACTGGACTATGGAGGAGACTTTGAGTGTCAAGACATTTATTAAACTCTCAGAACCTAAAGGCACAAGGCAGAGATACAGCCCATCAGGAAGTACGTAGATAAAGCAGTATGCATCCCTGGGGAATTACCCAGGGCCAGAAAGGTTAAGTTGTAGAATTTGGACCAGATGTTTAGGATTTGGGGAAGAAATACAATCTGTAAGATAGGCCGGCAAGACATGGATTCCTTAGAAAAGTGTAATGTTTCTTATTATCTATGTTAAGGAGAAACTGGATTCAGAGGCAACTCTCCATTACACCCACAGAACATGTGTTCATTTAATGAGAGGGAGACTGAAGCCCTGTGTTCTTAGTTCTGCTGCTGAAAACCTCATGACCTAAAATATCATAAAATAAACTATTGGAATATACCACATTTTCCAGAAGGAACAATCCAGTAGAGCATGCTTATTAAGCAGGCAATAACAGCCACTGGCAATAGTTAAAGAAATTATTAAAACAGAGTCATCTCATTTTTCTTTCTCTGCTGAAAACAGTTTGTGCAAAGAAAATCACCTCTTGTGAATTTATTTAATTTTAGTTTGCCTATGTATTATGAAAAAAAGTTTTCTTCGCTAGGTTTATTCAGGCAATATACTGATTCTCTCTTCTTTAAAATGAAGATAACTTTGAAACAATTTAAGGAAACAAAATCACTTGAATTTTTATGGGAACCACAAACTATCTGAAGCACATTTTCTAAAATAACCTCTGTATCTCTTACTAACATTGCCTTTCTAAATCAGTGGGACACGTTTAATGACAATAATAATACATGGTGTTCTTTATATTGTGAAACTTGCAGGAAAACTACTATTGTTTTTTGGGTTGCTCAGGCAAACGCCATGAAAGGGACCAGTTTAAACAATAGGGAGTTTTTTGAAGATAGGAAAATGTCCAAATAAAAGGGTCTTGAAGGTGATGCTTTTTCCCTGAAGACTGTGACATTTTGGAGCTGGTTGCTGGTGAACTTTGGTCCTTACCTAATCACATGGTAAGGCACATGCCAGTATCTTCTGCTTTCTTCTCTTTTGAGTTCTACTGATGGCCAGTTTCTTGCTTTCTGTGCCTTTCTTTCTCTGTGTCTGAATCTCATTCTGTTTATAAAGGATTCCAGTAATAGGATTAAGAACCATCCTGATTTAGCACTACACCTTAACTGAAGTGACCTCATCAAAAAGTCCTACTTACAATGCCTCCTGCTAAATCATTAGCAGTGATGGGTTACAGTTAAGAACATGTTTTTTTTTTTTTCCCCTAAGGTACGTACAGCTCTAAATCACCACAAATACATAGGTGAAGATAAAACTTAAGAGCGCATTGGAAGTTACATATTTAATAAAGAAGGTATGCACATTAAAATAGTCCTCACATCTATTCAGCTTTTAGTACCTAAAAATACTAAATGACTTCTAAAAGGTGCTGAAGCATTTGCTCTACAGGAGTCATATCATCTAAGAAGGCACTTTTATGAGTAGCATACTTAAATATTATAGTGAAAACTTCAGCATGCTGAGACAACCTTCCGAAGATGTACATCATGCAATTAAATATTTTTCTATTTCACTGTGAGACTGGCAAAAATTTATTATGCTTCATATATCCAGACTCAAACATGGGATATTGATTAAATAGTCACAGGATCCTCCACCCAAAATTTCCATATATATAATCCATGCAATGAATAATTTCATCCCTTCTGTTCCAGCTAAAGTTTCTCCACAGATATGTTTAAGCCTGTGTGAGAGAGAAAGGTAGTGGATTTAAAGGTGTGAAGTATTTTTGATGAATCATTGAGGTCATTATCTCAAATTTTTCAAGTTTATATGTAGATACTTTTTTTACTCCATGTTGATCCCTTTAAAACAATATGGCTTCTCTCAAAATGGTTATTTTAATTCAATTCTCTATATGTAAAGTAATACTGCATCTTTTATTTTTTATGTACACCTGTTATCTACAAAGAGCAATGATCTGCATTCCCTGTTCACTGGTTTGTGGCTACTGTTGTTTTATTCTGTAATTTCAATGTACTGATCAACCAGATCAGAAATGGAATCAACTATTTTATTTATTAGAAATGTGATATGGCAAGCTATTTAATCATTTTTTGCCTTAGTTCTTCATCTATACAGTGGGGTTAGTGAAGTTTGCCTCATAAGCTTTTTGCGATGACAATATAAAATTGAGTAGAAATGATTTAATATGACATGGATGCTCAATCAATATTGTGTCATTTACCTTTCTTTGTAGCTTCTGCTTTGTCTGAAGTGTAAAAGCATTTTTTTGTAAATCCACAGTCAGAGAAGCTGAGGTGGGTAAATTTTCTAAAGTTAGGAATTTGAGGGCTTCATAATGAATGTCGATAGTGCTCATATAAACTACAAATATTATTTTAATTGCATTACCGCACTGGACTAATCCAATTCATCAATAGTGTTACTGATGAAAACTGTTCAAATCAATGTGCTACATAAATAACTCTCCTAAGTAATTTGGTGTAAGCCAATGCCAATGATTGAGGCTCCCAATGTTAAGATTTTATGAGGACAATGGTGATTTCTATGATACTCTCATTAATGTATGAGTATAAAAGAGTGAATATCTTGCTAATCTATTTCCTGCAGTGTTTCAATAGGATGAACAAATGCATGGAGATTGACCAATAAATATATAGATTAATTTCCATATCACATCAATTTTTCTATTTCCGTTTTTTTTTATATAGAAGAATGTAATTATTTTCCGTTTTGAAATTCAGCTCAGGTTGAATTCATATAAAAGATAAAATGCAGAGAAGATATAAATGTTTCTTTTACACACACTCTATTGAGACTAGTTAATACAAAAAACACATCAAGCCAGAATTTTTAAATGTCCATATTTTATGATAGATATACTGAGATATATAAGAAATAATTCTTACTTAGAACTGAGTTCAATGAGGGCATCTAAGAATGAGATCTTACTACTCCAGTAGAAACCAGCTGGGCCAATTACTAGCAAGTGCAAGTTGTCACATGAAACACGACTGATTTATATCTTGTGCATAGTGTTAACATTCTCAGTGGTAAAATGAAATTCAATTTCCCATTAGTCAAGACTCCCCCCAATAACAACAAAAAGAAAATTCCCCAATCTTTTTTGTTTTGTTTTCCAATGCATAAAATTCTGTCCAGAATATTCCCTATTACCTCTGTTATCTTTCCATGACCAAATGTCACACAAAGCGCCAGTTCATATTAAAGTATTGGTCATAAATTTCATTTTCTAAAACACTCTCAGAAGAATTTTGAAAATAAGCAGTTATTTTTGCATTTGAAAACTTTGCACCTTGGAATCCCAACATCCTTATTTGAAGTGAGGTGGCTTAGCATGAGAAGTTTGAAAAGTAGTGATTACTCTATATTAAAAAAAAAATCAATTGAAACTATCATAGTATGTCCCTCAAATCATTTCAGCTGTGGCACATACAGAGAAAGTCAGAATTATATATAATTATGAGGACAGAGAGACACACACATAGAACCTTGAAATTAGATAAATCCATAGGACTAAAATTAACAAACCATGGAATAAAATGAAGAAGATTTGAAGGATAATTGTTAGTAATATTGTTTTAGTTTGTTAAAGCTGCCAGAACGCAAAATACCAGAAATGGAACAACTTTCAAAAAGGGGATATATTAAGTTGCAAGTTTACAGTTGTAAGTCCATGAAAATGTCTAAATTAAGGCATCAATGAGTTACCTTCACTCAAGAAAGGCTGATGCCATCAAAAACACGTGTTGGCCAGGAAGTCACCTGGCTGGTGTTTTCTTGGATCTTTGGCTTCTGGACACCTCTCTCACATGAGAAGGCCCACAGTGATGTCTGTTAGCTTTCTCTACAGGCTTCTCATTTCATAAGGCTTCCCGAGGGGAGTGGGGGAGGAGCATTCTCCTTCTGTATGTCCGAAGGTCACTTGTCTGTGTCAGCTCTGAAGCTTTTTCCAAAAGGGTTCGATCTTAAAGGACTCTAGTAAGCAACCCTCCCTTGAATGGGTGGAGAAACATCTCTATAAAAACCACCTATTCAAAAAGTCCTACCCAAAATTGCATGGGTCACATCTCTATGTAAACAACTTAGCCTAAAAGATTTTATCCAGCGATATTGAATCAGTATTAAAGAACATGGTTTTCCTGGGATACACAGCAGTTTCAGACTGGCACATATATGAAGGGAAGTTGGTGGATCAGAGGACAGCTGAGTCACCACAACAGCACTAGATTTGGAAACATTCAACCAGGCTGAGAGAGAAGAAATTTATTATATTCTGAATAAGAACACGGTCTTAGCCATACACTATGATTTCACTGTTGAAATAATTTCTTATCACTTTTTTACTTTACTCTTTATATTAAATACGTTATATTAATTATAGCAATCAGAGCCTGTGTTGCTAAATATTTGAAAGAGGATACAATATGCTTCCTTCCTCACGAAGTCTTCTGGTTTGTCTCAGAGTTCATTCTGTCAACAGCACTTGATAGAGTTGAGTGTCACCATTAGCTCTTGCATTCCTAGACACCATGATCTATTACATTTTATTCCTACGTTGTCATCTGTTCTTGATCTAGTTTGCTTGTATGTGCTGCTGTACCAGATTCTAAGAAGTGACATTTTTCAGGGCTTGATGAAGGACTAGATTCTCTTTTCAGTCTAGACTCCATTTCCTGGATATCCCATTCACACTAAATACTTTAAAGACCACGTGCATTGTGATGATTCAAACTTACACTTCCAGTGTAGACCTTTCCTCTGAGCTCAACTCATGAACATCCAACTGTTTTCCTGACATCTATACTTGGAAGTATTTTATGAATAACCAAATTAATATTTATTATGTATATATTTTTTTGTGGATTTCTGGATGACTCTCTTCCCTTTCCCATTCCAAACTCAGGCTACTTCTGCTGCCCCCTTCTCAGAGGGAACATTTGTTTCCTTCCATCTCTTTTGTCTCTTTAGTCAATTGATTACAAAGCCTGGTTGATGTATACTACACACTTTTTTCAAGCCAACCTACCTTTCTTCATCTCTTCTGCAGCCACACGTCAGCATTCTGTCTTGCCTTATGCACCAAACTATCCGCTTACTTTCTACACTTGTTCTTCTAGTTCAGCTCATCAGTATAAGTAGCTAATGTGATGTTTTGTAACACAGTGTCTGTGTACTCAACATACTCTTTCAGTGACATTCCATAGCATTTAAATTAAAGCAAAATTCTAATTATCTCATGACCAACATGGTCCTGCATACGTTTTTCCTTGCACACAACTCTCTTTTTCAATCTGTTGGTTACTATAGTCCAGATGCATTGGACTTTCAGTTTCTGGAACACTTCAAGCCCTTTTCATCTTCAGTGTATTTGCATTTGCTCCATGTCTTTCTCAGCCTGTAGAACTCTTTTCCTGGAATTTAGGATTTCTGGACACTTCTGATCCTTTGGGCTATTTTTAAACAGTAGATCATCAGAGGTACAGTTCCTGACCATTCCATCTCAAGTTCTTCCTATCAACTGCAATAAAAATATCCAATTCATTTTTTCAAAACAGTTACCACAATTGCAACTTAGTTATTTTTGTTTGTTTGTTAATTTATTTCTTATCTGTCCTTCCTAGCTTCTTTAAAATCTAAATTCCAGGGGGCTCTTTTTCATTACTGTTTAGTCAATACCTAACATAGTACCCACACCATAATATCTAGAACATAATTCCTAGAAGATAATACCTAAGAAAATGGAACCAGAATATAGTAGATATTCAATAAAATTGCCAAGAACATGGGCTTTAGAATCTGAAAGATCTTCTGTGAGACTCAGCTCTTTCATTTTCTATAACAGCTTTCCTTGAAATTATCTTTGAGAGAAATTTCTTCTGCTGGTGTTCATGAAAAATTCTGTGGATGTTCTGGAAAAGATCTTCAATGATTTGTTCCTCATAAAATTGAAATAATACTACCTATTTCTGTAGAGGATAGTAAAATGAAATAGTTTGCCCTAGGAGTTTACATGATGATGATTTTTGTTATTTCATATGACCAACTTGAATAAATTTTCTAGGATTAATTTGTGGGCATCAGTGGTGGTCATGGGTTTGCTACCTGCTGAGTCATATAAGAGTCCGTGCTTAAAAGGACCTCACCATTAGTGTAGCTTTTGCTGTCCCTATCTTGAAGTTCTTCAAATTTTTGAATTAGAGGCCCTACTTTTTCATTTAACATTGTGCCTTGCAAATTCTGTAGCAAGTCCTGATGAGCATAAGATCAAAACCTCATTAAATAACTCTACTTCTAATTTCTAAAGTTATGTGGGTCAGGCATATCACCTCAAGATGATGTGAATATAAAGAGTCATTGTTTCTCTTTTGCTTTGGCAATTATATAGTGCACATCTAAACTAAACACTCAATTTTAATAATTGTACTGAACCTGTATGATAACCCTTTTTTGGAGCTAATTTCACCACAGGCTTTTTCTTACTCTTCTACTAGCATATCACGTTAGTTTGATTTTTAAACTCAATTTATCTTTAATATTCTCTTATTTTTAGTTATATATCTTTTACAAAACTTTCTTTGAAGTCTGTTGGAATTAGATCATTGACAAGAGAAGCACAATTAGCATTCTTTTTATATAATTCTTACCTTTTCAGTTCCAGAAACTGAAAGTCCAATGCAGCTGGACTATAGTAACCAACAGAGTGAAAAAGAAAGAATTGTGTGCAAGGAAAAATTATGCAGGACCATGTTGGTCATGAGATAATTGGAATTTTGCTTTAATTTAAATTCTATGGGATGTTACTGAAAGAGTATGTTGAGTACACAGGTGTGGTGTTGCAAAACATCACACTAGCTACTTATACTGATGAGCTGAACTAGAAGAACAAGTGTAGAAAGTAAGCAGATAGTTTAGTGCATAAGGCAAGACAGAATGTTGACACGTATGGCTGCAGGAGAGATGAAGAAAGGTAGGTTGCTTTGAAAGTAGTGTGTGGTATGTTTTACTAAAACAATATATACTTTGAACTATTCTCCCCCCCCCAAAAAAAAAGAAGGATAATATTGACAGGAACTCAACTTTTCAAAGGCATTTGTTAGAGAGCTATATGGAAGGTTTTAATGAGCTTGAATTGAATGTCAATCTGCTTTCTACTGCTGATAAAACCCCCATGTAGCCCATGCTTTGGAGGATAGAAAGGAGAAGATGTATTTTGTTTTATTCAGATCATCAATTTTTCACAATAGAGAACATGAATGTGCAGACCTTAGAGTCTTTTCTTCTCCTTCTTCTTTTTCTTCTCCTGCTCTTTCTTCATCTCTTCTCTCTTCTTCCTCTTCCTCCTCCTCCTCTTCTTCATCGTCTTCATCCTCTTCCTCCTCCTTTTCTTCCTCCTCCTTCTTTGTCTTCATCACATTCCTCTTCTTCATTTTCATCTTCTTCTTTTTAAACCCTAGCTAAAACTATACTTTTTATATCTTAACGAATGCATATACAATGGGCCAGCCTCCCCTATGGTTGCCAGCACAGCTGTCCAAACACCAGATGGGCCTATTAATTGTAATCTTTATCATTGTAGAGTACCATTATACATAATCAAAAAATATTTTATTTGCCAATCTTAAAGATATGATCATCAACCAGTATTTACTAAGGCAAGAGACAACAGGCATTATGTTTTAAGGGACAGACAGTAAGTGTTTCAAGCTTTCCATGACAGACTGCCTTTGATGCACCAGGTCAACTTTGCCTGTATAGCATGAAAACAGTCATAAGCAATACATAAACAAGTGGGTGTAGCTATGGCAGCATACGATTTTTATAGACACAAGTTCCAACTTATTGGTCATAGTTTGCATTAAGGAGATAATTAAATTGATTAAATTCTGTATTAAAAGACAGTCATCACTATAACAGGCAAAAATATGAAATAATAAATATTTGACAGGTCACCAAAACATAGAAATATTTGATATATTGCAATCAATCAGCTGTGTAGGATATATATTTATTCTCATGGTTGCTGCCTCTCTGAACAAATTTGAGAATCCCATCCTCAAATTGAAAATAGGGTCAACATGTGAACTGCTCAAGGAAAATTCATTTTACTACTTTCTAGAGCTACATTTGGTGCAGAAAACATTATTATCCATTTAAATGTCACATTTCATTTATCCCAAATTAAGTAGAATGGATTTATTCAATTTGAAAAATAAACTCTACCAGGAATGGTAAAAACTGATTACTACTGAAACCCAAATTATTATTATTATTATTTGCATGGGGAGGCACCGGAATGGAACCCAGGTCTCCGGTATGGCAGGCGAGAACTCTGCTTGCTGAGCCACTGTGGCCTGCCTGCGAAGTGATGTTTTAAGTTAAAATCAATTGAATGTAATTTAGAACAACATCTTGTTTATTTTTCATTAGCAGATATTAAATTGGATACAGTCAACAAATTTATAGCTATTTTCATGGTAAAGATGAGGGAAAACAATGTCCATATTTAAAATGCAAGATTATCATGGGACACTGTCAATACAAGTTACTGGAATTCCATTAGTAATAAGTGAAGCCAAGAAATACATAATCAGTGCAATTTACCACTTCTTTTCTAAGAAGGAAGGTTCGGATAGTTTTGATATGACTTCATAGACAGCAAGTAAAGAGAATCAAAACATTCTAAAAAGATTTGAAAGACAGAAATGACAAATGAATACCAATGGAGAATAAGAGAGAATTTTGGCGGTGAAGCATTTGAAGAAGAGTTGGTTAAATTTTGTCAAAATTGATCTTTACTAAGTGTCTCTATCTCACAAGAAAGCACCTTACTTATGGCTTGCTTATCACCCTAAAATGCTTTTCTAAGTTCTTTGGATTTCCATTACTTAGAAGCATGACTTGATTTTCAGCAAGCTCTGCTTGACAGTAATTGGTTTCCTTCCAGTTTCCTAGGTTTGTAAGATATTTGAGTTAATGGTCTATATTCAAAAACTATTTCAGTGCTTATTATTGCTTTCAAAAATGTGCATGTGTGAATGAGTCTCTGTTGGAATAAAGGGTAGGAGAGTAGAAGAGAAATTCTACGGAACAGAGAAAACAATATTTTTCAATTTCAAACAGGATGATAATAGAGATTATATCTGACACTTCAGCTTTGTTATATAGCTATTCTATCAGTGACAATCTTGTTTTACATATTCTGAAATTAACATAAGATACTTTGATATAAAATACATATTTGAAATATATTTTAATTGACACTAAATATGGTGAATTACTTTGATCAAAAAGTTAATACCTGAAAGTGAAGCACTAAATATAGTTCCTCAAGCATGGGTTCCCAAAATATGCCTCAAATTTCCTTTCCTTCTGTGGTCCATTATTGTTGGCTTTTGACCAAACAACAGATTTCTGTTTTATTTTATTATAAAATATGTGTATTATATAATAATTTTATATTCCTTCCTGTCTTACCTTCCCTTAATACTTACAATGAAAAATCTCTTACATCCTTCAGTGGTCTCTAGTCAATATATTTTACTGAAATCATATGATTCCAAATTCACACTGTGATTCTTAACGTTTTTCTATAACATGGCCGAAATTTGAGGTCCCATAAGGCCCCTTGATCTTAATCCAAAGTCTATCATTAAATGATAATATTTTATACTAAGGGAGCTTTAGCTGGAAGACTTTAATATGTTTCACTCATTAAAATAGCATCCATGACAATGATCTCACTCCTTATTCAATATTTGCACATTTTTCCTACTTATCAGAATTCTGCACAATTATTTATAATGTGTTCCATGAAACAGGGTGAAAGAAATGACAAATTTAGAAAATGTAAGAAATTTACGGCGAGGATGAAACCAATTTTCACCATTGTTCAATTAAATAGTATTAATATTTCTCCATGCTTGAAATGTGGATCGGCATTTTTTTTTCACTCATCTCCTAAGTTTGTCATTTGCTTCTACATTGGATAATATTTAAATTCTAAGAGCAAGTAGAGGTGTTTTGCCTACTAACAAAATAATAAAAATAAATGCTCCTTATATATTATATAAAAATATATATACACCTATATTTCATCTAGTTGTCAAGAAAGGAATTGATAACTTATCTTTTGGTGAAGCAAGATGTAATGGTTGCCATTTAAATCTGCTTAAATCTAACCTGCCCAATTTGTGATCGAGTGTTTAAATTTTTTTATTTTGCAAGATAAGGCAATATCATCTTGCTATATTAAAGAAACTTATTAGTCATCTCCCAGGCAAACTGGGATTTATGACTCAGACATAATTCTTCTAAATATGCCTGCTTTCATAAAAAGACTGAGATATATGACTCAAAAACAACACTGACAGAAATTATTTTGTCCCTAACTTTGCCACATTGACTTTCCTCTGGAATATATAGCAAAATTTTCCATGTTTTAGGACTAGGCTTTTATCAACACTACAGACATATGTCTCCAACTTCCCTAAATCAAGCAATTGCCAGGAGTCAAATGAAACAAACGATCAGCCCATCAGGAATAAAAGGAGGTGCATATATGAGAACAGTGAGTTAGAGATTGATGGAGAGCCATATACATTTTTCAATGCCCCACTGTTGACACTGACTCTGCCTTAAAGAGAAGGTTAAGAATGTCACATATCACTCATAAATGATTAAGTTGTTCTTGCATCTGACAGTACTTCATTACATATGATTAATTGTGGAAGAGAAGCAAACACTTTTTGATGATTGTAGCACGGATAAAATGTGTATTCTTCCCTAATCTGTTTAGATACTACCAAGAGCATGTAAAATCCCTTTCTTTGTTTGAGGTAATGTAAATACAGATACCAAATTTTATCAAGGATGAGAACAATTGTATTCTCTATCTTCTGTATTCTCTATTGTACTCTCCATCTTAAAATGAAAATCAAGTTTTTCATTTAAAAATATTTGGGGTTTTAAGCAAGCTTCAATCATGTGAATGAAATCTTGCATGATACATTTTTACCCTTGAAGCATGATCAAAGTCATATTTATGTCAATAAATGAAAATCAAATGTTTCCAACTATGTGACAATAATTCTATCTTCTTCTAGTCCTGTCTTTTAAAATAATAATTGAGAATCAAAGTTGTGAGGCATGCAATCAGGTGAATGAAACTTCAGGACTGCATGTTGAATGAAATGTCAGAAGGGAAAAGGAAAATATGACCATACCTCACTGATATGGACTAACCATAATATTAAAACTTGGTGAATGGAAGTGGAGAGCATGGGTTATCAGGATGGAACTTATTGTATATTGTAAAGGGTCCAAGATTGTAAGTTCTTACAACACTCACATTTATTCAAGAGTTGTAACTGCTATTTCTAAATTCTAAGACACTGAGTTGTTTGTATATAACATGATTGTTACCAGAAACTTTGGGTATTTACATGACACTTGAGAATCAGAGTTAGAGCTCTGAAGCTATGAAAGTCAGCACTACCCCATACAGGAACTGCTTAAAAGTTGAAAAAGGGATCAGACTTCGACTAGAGATATGAATGAAGTTGATCTGGGTAGGACTGAGGTAGATCAGAATACAGGGCAAAAGATTATATTGTCCATATTGTAAAACTTTAACTTCTGTGTTAGACCAAAGGGTGAGATGTTTATTTGATGTAAAATTTATATTTTGGGTAACACATTACCTAATTTAACTTATATTGTTAGTTTAGTTGACCATCATAAGTCCATGGAATCTTGAATAAGGCATGAGATCTTGTTGGTTTGTTCAGTCTAGTGTGATGATATATCCTAGATTAATTTGGGCAGTGAATAAAGAAATATTTGCAGGGTCCTTTTGGGGACTGGGGAGAAAGGAGGAGGTGTTCAATATTCTCATTTGGAGAATTTCTGTTGTTCTTACAGACAGTGGGAGTAGCCAGGTCAATGAGCTGAGCCCTCGATCTTGGGTTTCACCCCTATGAGACTTGTTCCTGCAGGGGACAGGCTGAGCCTGCTTGTGGCTGTGCCTGGAAGTCACCCCCAGAGAGTATCTTTTATTGCTCGGATGTGGCCTCTCTCTCTGGGCCAACTAGGTGGGTGAACTCATTTCCCTCCCCTCTATGTGGGACTTGATTCCCAGGAGTGTGGATCTCTCTGGCAATGTGGGATAGAACTCCCAAGATTCACTGGACCCAGCATAATGGAATTGAGAGAGCCTTCTTGGCCAGAAGAAGGTAGAGAGAGATGAGACAGAATGGAGTTTCAGTGGCTGGGAGATTTTAGACAGAGTCAAGGGATTAGCCTGGAGGTTATTTTGATGCACTGTATGGATGTCCCTTTTTGGTTTGTGGTATATTGGAGTGGCTGGAGGGAAGTGTCTGAAGCTGTTGAGCTGTGTTCTCATGGCCTTGATTCTTAAAGATGATTGTATGGCGGTATAGCTTTTGCAGTGTGACTGTGTAACTGGGAGGGACTTGTGTGTGGCACTCTTTTTGTCCAGTGTATGGACAGGTAAGTAAAAAAAAATATGGATAGAAGATAAATAAATAAATAGGGAGGATAAGGGGTACGATAGGTTGGGTGGATTGAAATGCTGGTGGTGGGTGAAGAAGAAGGGTGTGGGGTATAGAATGTATGAGTTGTTTTCTTTTCTCTTTTTATTTCTTTTTCTAGAGTGATGCAAGTGTTCTAGAAATGATATAGTGATGAAAGCACAGCTATGTGATGATATTGTGAGCCATGATTGTACATCATGTATCGACTGTATGTGTGTGAAGATATGCTAATAAAAATATTAAAAAATAAAAAAAAGAATCTCGGTCACTATTTATATTCTCAGGGAAATGTAATCATTGTGTTATGTAGATCTTAAAATATATATAGTCATAATGACAGGTTTTGCTTATTATTCCTTTTCAGGAATTGTTGAAAGGGAATTATTTTTTAAGAAAAAATAGTATGTTCTTATAGTGTTGATGAAAACATCATCCATTTCTAATTATGAATATTAATATTACACTCTCACCATATTTCTAAATAAGAGGTTTTGTCTCATTCCAAGAGCCCCAGGAAAGAATCAACATTAAAATATACACACACGCACACACACACACAGTGTGGCATATGTATTCTGAATACTGTTCTCTCCTCAAATATTATGGGTAGTCTCAAATGTTTGAATTTTTAATGTTAAATTCTCTGATAAAGTTTTCCAGGAAGTTTAAAAACTGGGTAAGATGAACAATTGGGTGCATGAAAGAAAACTCTGTCTCTCTGTGATTGTCTCATGTTATACTCCATGCAAAATCCACCCACCAGTGTCAAAGTGTGTGCTGTGATTGAATTTGATTGCCTTACTGAGTATTGATTACCACCAAATGTTTAGTCCTTTCTTGCTTGTTTACCATTCCCCATTTTGCCTGGATTGACAATGTACTTAAGACACAAAGGATGAAACACGTTGTGTATCAATAATAATGGTGCTATTACACTTTGTCAGTTCTTTCATTTCTCCAAACCTTTGTAACTTGATATGGAGAACAACCCAGACTATGGTCAATGAGATATGAGGGGCAATTCCAAAAATCCAATGATTGAGAAAAATGAGTTAAATTTTACAGTAAAAAGGGATAAAATAATTGCAAGTGCTCTTTATTTCCAGGTTTTTTCCTCTTTGGAACATGAACGTGATACCTGGAGCTCTGGGGCCATGTTTCGACCATAAGGCCACATGCAATAGATTAAAAAAAATGTGGGAAAAACTCTTTGTGCTTCTCAATTCACTGCCCTCCCCCTCCCACATGGGACATGACTCCCTGGGGTGTAAACCTCCCTGGCAACGTGGGACAGAAATCCTTGGATGATCTGGGACTCAGCATCAAGGGATTAGAAAAACTTTTCAACCAAAAGGGGGAAGAGAGAAATGCCAGAGGCTGAGAGATTTCAAACAGAATTGAGAGGTTATCCTGGAGGTTATTCTTATGAATTAAGTAGATATCACCTTGTTTTTCAAGATGTAGTGGAGAGGCTGGAGGGAACTGCCTGAAAATGTAGAGCTGTGTTCCAGTAGCCATGTTTCTTGAAGATAATTGCATAATGATATAGTTTTACAATGTGACTGTGATTTTTAAACCTTGTGTCTGATGCTCTTTTTATCTGTGGTATAGACAGATGAGTAAACAAATATGCATAAAAATAAGCAAATGAGGGGGGAACAAAGATTAAAATAAATTGAAATTCTAGTGGTCAATGAGAGGGAGGGGTAAGAAGTATGGTAAGTATGAGGGTTTTTTTTCTTTTTTTTTTTCTCTTTTTTATTTCTTTTGCTGGAGAGATGCAAATGTTCAAAGAATGACCATGGCGATGGATACACACATAGTTATGTGATGATATTGTGAGCCATTGATTGAGCACCGTGCATAGAATATTTGTATGTCAAGAGCATTTGTTAGTTTGTTAATGTTTACAATAAAAATACTTAAAAAAATCTTTGTGTTTCGAGCATACTATGAGCAGCTAAACTGATAACATCAGCCATGATCTCTAGAATTTTTGTAGAGTGACAAGAGCATCTCCATACGTCTTTATGCCTGTTAGATGGATTTTTATTTCCTTGTTACTATAAGCTTTCCTTACTCTTACAGCCCTTGATTAGAGACTGAACACACAATGATCTTTACAGAGATATAGGTATCTATGAATCAAATACAATGGTGACTTTTAGCATGGGGGGAATTTAATAACTTCATATCATATAGACAGAATGATCAATGTTTAGCTAGTAGTTACTTTGTGTCAAAATATTAAATCATGATATGAAAAATTATTTCTATTAAAAAACAAAACTGTCTAAGTAGTGTATCAGGAATAAATTCATGAAAAGACATAAAAATAAGCTAGGGGTGTAGATGCAGAGTGAGTGATTTTCCATTCGTACTGTATAAAATAAAGTTGCAGGAAGGGTTAATTTTACATTCAGTGTTTTCCTTCTTATATGTTACAAATTAAGTTATTTTATTTATATATAAAATTATATGACTTTTGGTTTTAGTAAGCACTCATTATTATGAAGCTGGTAGATGATTTAAATCCCTAAGAAAGGTACCAGAATGCTATAATATTTTCTTTACTGTTTTATTGGAGAATGATAAATTCTCCAATAAAATAAAAGTGTTTGTTGCCCTGTCTCTTCATGGACTGATAGTGTGTGTGTGTGTGTGTGTGTGTGTCAAAACATTTATGATTAAATTATTAATCCCAGTAGAGTCAGGTGGTGGACATGATTTATGCTGAAATATCATCTTTTTATGCCAAGTAAACCTCTTTCATTTCTAGATCATTCTTAAATTCTACTTCCAAGAAATAAAGCCAAATAATAGAGAAGCGAATAAAGAATGGAAGGCAGTTCTAAATAAATTACAGGTATTCAAGCATCATCATATAATTTCTAGGAGGCTAAAGAAACAAATGAATCATTTGTTTTTACTCCATGCTCTCCATTTTCTGAGACTTCATGTGGGTAGAGAAGATGAAATAAACAGAAAACCCCCTTGTGGAGTCTAATGAGCATAGGCACTCACCAAGCATAATTTACATTTTGACCAATAGCCCTAGTTTTTTCTTAGTTTGTTTTTGCTTTTATTTTCTGGTGCTCACTCACAGAGCATGTCCTGCTAATAAAGAAAAAAAATGGTGACTGAAAATAGCCATACTATATATACATTTATACATATATATGTATATATACATATATATATATATTTTTTTTTTTTCTTTGCATGGATCTCCAGCATTGTAGGCGAGAACTCTGCCTGCTGAGCCACTGCGGCCCACCCCCATACTATTTTTTGAGCTTCTTATTACTAACAGTGAAATTTGAAAATGTTTCCTGGGTAAGTTTTCACCCATAACTTCTGTTATGATAAGCAGCATCTGTTAACTCAGTTTGGGTTTGGCTGAATAGTTTTCCTTTTGATCGTAATGAGGGGTGATATAGGAAAACCATGTGGCACTTGGCTTCTCCTGCTTTGACATATAAAAGGGCAGAGAAGATACTTCTCGTATATCCTTGCTTCCAGGACTAAATAATAAGCTGGAAGCTGTTTAAGGGCTTCCTTAATGTAAATGCAAAGGAGGGGAAAAGAAAGAAAGAATATTGTGCCATATATCATTGGCATAAGATGAACAAGCTAACTATATTGTTTAGCTGTTTTACAAGAACATTATGGAGGAAAATGTGAGTAAAATTGGGTTATTTTTTCCCCTAAGAGACACTATTTCATGTAAATATAATATATCACAGCCCAGGATCTAGTCTTTAATTTTAAGTTTTAAATATATAATATCATCTATTACTCTTGAAGAAATATAAAATTAAAACATTAAAAATAAATATCAGTTAGTGTTGGAATCTAGAAGGCAACAAATACAACATATTTACTGATAAATATATCCTACATCATATTTTTGTTATAGAAGGATACAACATTTGGTCATCATCAAAACTGCTAACTTAAAATCCATCTAAAATAAAAACATATTTTACTGTATTTCTATGCAAGACATTCATCCTAAACAAAAATATCATTAAAACTGTGTATGAATTAGTGTACCAGAAACAATAAACCTATGTAGAGTTAGAAATATTCTAGATAGTTGGGTGTGGAGGAATCCACAAGGCCATCCCCATCTTTGATGATGGACTAGGAGAATCCACAGAACTCAGTGTATAACTGGACTCATGATTAGGATTTACTACAGTGAAAGTGTACAAAATAAAATAAAGAAAGGAAAAAATACATGGTCCAAATGTTCCAAATATTCTTTCATTATCAATTTTTTTTTTACTTTTGTATCATCTGTAGTGATATATTTTTTCATTCCTGATTTTCTCCTTGTCAGTTTATCCAACAACTTGTAAATTTCGTTGAAATTTTCAAAAAACAGACTTTTAGTTTCATTGATTTTTATCAATTATTCTTTTCTTTAACTATTTCACCAATTTCTAATCTAATCGTTTTTCATTGCTTATGCATGTTTTAAGTTGAGTTACTTTTCTTTCACTCAGGCTGGGAGGTTAAGGAATTTGAGAAACTTTCTCATTTAAGATAAGTGTTTACAGTTATAAGTTTCCTTTAAGAACTGTTTTACCTGCATCCAATAACTTTTGGCATTTGGAGTATTGATTTTCATTCATCTCAAATTATATCTAATTTTCTTTGTGCTTTCATTTTTGAGCCATTGGGTATTAAGACCATGTAGTTTAATTTCTTCATATTTCTGAATTTCAGAAATTTCTAGGGGTTTTTAATTTCTAATTTCATTTTATGTGTTGAGAAGTAACTTTGTATAAATTTGTTGAGGCTTGATTTTTAGGGCTTATTCTGGAGAATTTTCCATGTGTGTTTGTTTGATAAGACTTTATTCTTCAAATGCCTTCTCTGCATCAATCAAGGGCTAAAAGTATCGTGAGGAAAAAAAATGAAGCTGGAGGTCTCATGCTGCCTGACTTTAAGGCATATTATGAAGCCACAGTGGTCAAAACAGCATGGTACTGGCATAAAGATAGATATATTGACCAATGGAATTGAATAGAGTACTCAGATATAGACCCTCTCATCTATGGACATTTGATCTTTGATAAGGCAGTCAAGCCAACTCACCTGGGACAGAACAGTCTCTTCAATAAATGGTGCTAGAGAACTGGATATCCATATGCAAAAGAATGAAAGAAGACCCGATTCTCACATCCTATACAAAAGTTAACTCAAAATGGATCAAAGATCTAAACATTAGGTCTAAGACCATAAAACAGAGGAAAATTTAGGGAGATATCTTATAAATCTTATAATTGGGGGTGGTTTTATAGACCTTACACCTAAAGCAAGAGCACTGAAGAAATAAATAAATAAATAAATGGGAACTCCTCAAAATTAAACACTTTTGTGCAACAAAGAACTTCAAGAAAGTAAAAAGCCTACACAATGGGAGACAATCTTTGGAAATGACATATCAGATAAAGGTCTAGTATCCAGAATTTATAAAGAGATTGTTCAACTCAACAACAAAAAGACAGCCAATCCAATTACAAAATGGGAAAAAGACTTGAACAGACACTTCTCAGAAGAGGAAATACAAAAGGCCAAATGGCACATGAAGAGATGCTCAACGTCCCTGGCCATTAGAGAAATGCAAATCAAAACCACAATGAGATATCATCTCACACCCACCAGAATGGCCATTATCAACAAAACAGAAAATGACAAGTGCTGGAGAGGATGTGGAGAAAGAGGCACACTTATTCACTGTTGGTGGAAATGTCAAATGGTGCAACCACTGTGGAAGAGTTTGGCGGTTCCTCAAAAAGAAGAATATAGAATTGCCATATGACCCAGCAATACCACTGCTAAGTATCTACTCAGAGGACTTAAGGGCAAAGACACAAATAGACACTTGCACACCAATGTTTATAGCGGCATTATTTACAATTGCAAAGAGATGGAAACAGTCAAAATGTCCATCAACAGATGAGTGGCTAAACAAACTGTGGTATATACATATGATGGAATATTATGCAGCTTTAAGACAGAATAAACTTACGAAGTATGTAACAACATGGATGGACCTTGAGAACATTATACTGAGTGAGACTAGCCAAAAACTAAAGGACAAATATTGTATGGTCTCACTGACATGAACTGACATTAATGAATAAACTTGGAATATGTCGTTGGTAACAGAGACCATCAGGAGGTAGAAATAGGGTAAGATATTGAGTAATTGGAGCTGAAGGGATACAGACTGTGCAACAGGACTGTATACAAAAACTCAGAAATGGACAGCACAATACTACCTAACTGTAATATAATTATGTTAAAACACCTGTATGTGAGAATGATAGAGGGAGGAGGGCTGGGGACATAAATGAAATCAGAAAGAAAGATAGATGTTAAAGATTGAGATGGTATAATCTAGGTATGCCTAGAATGTATAATAATAGTGAAATGTACAATGTACAAATTTTAAAAATGAGGAAGAAAGGAATGTCATTATTGCAGGGTGCTGAAAATAGATGCTAATTAATATTTTAAAATGTCACCTTATGTGTGAGACTAAAGCAAAAAATGTTTATTTGTTAC
>PVIY010005691.1:0-92720 GCA_004026745.1 Myrmecophaga tridactyla | reverse complement strand
GGGTGCATGGAATCAAAGAATGTTACATCCACTTAAAATATGCTGAAATTAAACTTCGGTTACTTCTATCATCCCAGAAGAAAAAGCTGGGCCAATTATGTGTACAGAACAGCTGCATACTCTATACTGAATAGTGTTAGAGCTTACAGTGGCTAATTTTCAAAATAAATTAAATGAAATCACCATACCTTCTATTGGAGCTTAAGTATTAGAAATTATCTAACCTTTCCATGTCTACATTTAACTCCATGTTTAAACAGCATTAATTTACAATAAAAATGAGCATAATATAAATGTGCCTATTGTTTCCCCATCGAGTTTGTGTTCAGAGTATCAATTTTTATTTATATATAAATGTCACAGACGATGAAATTCTGGAATGCGAAGAAATTCTATTCATCTTAAGAAACAGACAACCTATGTTTACCTAATAATTCTAAACTTTCCTTAAATACATTGGAATAAAATTATTAGTACTGCTTCAGCATCTAGATTTAGCTTAATTTAAATAAATGCAAACCTTTATACAACTAGTTTTTTTTAACTTTCATTAATTTGATTGAAACTTGGATTAACATACATTCTCTGAAATAAGTTATTAATGCAATATTCTAGTTTGCTAGCTGCCGGAATGCAACACACCAGAGATGGATTGGCTTTTAATGAAAGGGGATTTGTTCAGTTAAAAGTGTATAGTTCTTCAGAGGAAAGGTAGGTAACTTTCAGCTGAGGTTCTTTCTTACATGGGAGGGCATAGGGCAATCTCTGCTGGCCTTCTCTCCAGGCCTCTGAGTTCCAACAACTTTCTCTGGGGCAATTCCTTTCTGCGTTTCCAAAGGCCTGGGCTGAGTTGAGAATGCTGAGATGAGGTATGCTGAGCTGCTTGGGCTGTGCTACATTGACCTCTCTCATTTAACATTCCAGCCAATTAAGTCATTCGTTGCAGCAGGGGCATCTCCTAGCCGACAGCAGATGTAATCAGCAACAGATGAGGTTCACAAACTATTGGCTCATGTCCACAGCAATAGAACTAGGCACCTTCACCTTGACACCTGAACCTAACTACCACATGTCCACCCCTTGTCAACTTGGCAACTATACATATCACCTTAAACAATATTAAAGTGACAAAAATTCTCTTTTGGCTATGGACCCATGATCTCAAAACAATTTTTCTGGTGACAATATGCAAAGGAGGACATTTATGCAAAGGACAATATGCAAAGGAGGATACAGGTTTTCATTTCCATAGGGAGAAATTGGAAGGAACACAGGAGTCATAAGACCCAAACAGTTCTGAAAACCTGCAGCACAAACACCATTGGATTTCAAAATCTGAAAGTCATTTATCCTTCAGCTTTAGAAAGTGGCAGTCCCACCCTTTCCAAGTGCCTACACAGTGGCTTGCCTCTTTCCAAATCAACCTCGGCGAACATTGAGGAGACCACCTTTTTCTCGGCTCCACCCTCTCCAAGCATCAGGGCCACACCTGGGCTCTCTGCCATTTTTGGGGCACACGCTCAACCCCTCCATGTGGTGGCAGCCAGGCTCTTCCCAGTCCCCAAGGACATGCTGTACCTTCTCCAAGGCCTGAGGCTGCATGGACTCTTCCACTTCACCGATGTGGGAGACATCCTTGCCCTTCAGGGCAAACTCACCGTCTCCATGTATATGGATGGGTCCACTCTCCTGGACCGGAGATTTCTTGACTTCAAACCTGAACTTTCATGGTTTTCACTCTGCACACTCCAATTTGTCCTTTTTGTGACCCCCTTCATCCAGATTGGCAGTGATTCCATATCTACCAACAGTCTCTTCAAGCACTCTAGGACTTCTCCATCATTCTCTTCATAGTTCCTACAAAATCTTCCCCTTATCCATCCAAAAAACTGGTCCAACATGACTGGTATTTGAAAACCGCAGCAGCACCCCACTTCTGTAGTACCAAATCTGTTCTAGTTTGCTAGCTGCCAGAATGCAACACACCAGAGATGGATTGGCTGTTAATAAAAGGGGATTTGTTCAGTTAAAAGTGTATAGTTCTTCAGAGGAAAGGTAGTTAACTTTCAACTGAGGTCCTTTCTTACATGGGAAGGCACAGGGCAATCTCTACTGGCCTTCTTTCCAGGCCTCTGAGTTCTAACAACTTTCTCTGGCGTGATTCCTTTCTGCCTCTCCAAAGGCCTGGGCTGAGCTGCAAGTGCTGAGATGAGGTATGCTGAGCTGCTTGGGCTGTGCTATGTTGAGTCTCTCATTTAAGCACCAGCCAATTAAGTCAAACATCATTCATTGCAGCAGGCACGCCTCCTAGCCGACTGCAGATGTAATCAGCAACAGATGACGTTCACATACCATTGGCTTGTGTCCACAGCAATAAAACTAGGCACCTTCACCTGGCCAAGTTGACACCTGAACCTAACTACCACTTGCAATGAAATAGAATTCTCTAAAATTATGAATAGCCAATAATATTGATGTTTTCTATCTCTCAGACTTGTGATATTAGTCAAGTAATTCTCACATTTAATATGAGAGTTATTGTTAAAAACATTAGACTGCAGTGATTACCAACCCAAACTGAATTTTCCATTTAAAAATTATAAATAATATTTCCCAACACTTTCAAGAAAATTTCCCTATGGAAAATTTCCACAGGAGATAAAAAATATATTTTTAAATGGCTTCTCATTCACAGTTTAAAAATGTGATTCATAAATTTAAACAAGTTGTCTGTTTGCTGATTTTGCAAACACTTATTTGAGGTTTTTTTCCCCAACCTGAAATTAAAACTTCATACATATTTTCTGAAAAAACAAAGTAACTTGCTTTTCTTCAAAAAGAAGCAAGTAAAGTCTCATAGTAGCTCACATCATCTCTCATACTTGTAAGTAGACAATAGGGTCTTTATGGCTTACAAATATAACACTGCTCTCTACCTCCACCACTCCTCAGGGAATCCTTCCCAAGGCTACCCGTAGTTACTAGCAGCAAAATGTTCCATTTACTCATATCCGCTTTGAGAAGCGCCTGTGACACCAGTCATTGGACATTTACATCCCACCCAGCCATATAATGAAGCCAGCCCCTGAAACCATTTGATCTGATGGGGCTATTTAGTAGGTGGCAGAACAACTAATGATGAACCATCTGTATTTCCCTTTAGTTGTTTCAGTCTTTACTGAAAGGTAGTGAAATCAAAGAGAATATAACCTCAAAGAGGCGAATATAAAGCTGACACAAAAAGATGACATCTTGCAAGCTCCAAAGAAGAGCTTGGTAACCAGTAGTTATGAAATAAAGCTGGTCTGAAAATGTGATGTGGTGTTGTTTGAAAGAATTCATCTACAGAGTGGTTACAAACATTTAAATCCATCATGTACAGATTTAGATGTTCTGCATGAAATTTCAGGTTTCCAACTTCTTTTGAAAAACCAGACTCAGACACAAGGGCCTGCTTACATACATGGCAAGTTTAGGCTGGAGCTGAATGGCATATGCCTTCTCAAGCCAAGAATAAGCACTTCAGTGTTTCTACCACTCACACAAAATATGCAGATGCCCTAAGACTTGGCAGGTACAATCATTTCTGTTGCTTGCCTTAGCCTTTGAGGCTTCTAGATTGGCAATGCCTGGTAGATGGGGAAGTTAAACCCTCAACAGGCAGCCTCACTAATGGCACACTCCTGCATGCCTCGTATTTCTTTTTTTTTAAACATGGGCAGGCATCAGGAATCGAACCTGGGTCCTCTGGCATGGCAGGCAAGCATCCTTGCCTGCTGAGCCACCGTGGACCGCCCATGCCTCGTATTTCTAACATCTAGCATTTTGGTTGCCGCCCAGTTGTTAAAAACCTCATATCCAGAGGGATCGTTCTAATCTCAAGTCCATCTTTACTTCATTTCACAAGCAGCGCATTTCCCCAATTCTGAGACAGTCTGTCAAGCCCAAGAGCAGGGCCAAGCTGCAGCAATGCATGCATAGTAACGTTATGACCTTGGAATTCCAGGTCTAGGGCATTTGGCTGCTCTTAATCTCCCTGTAAAGTGCAGTGAGGTCTTGGGCCCTCCCTTTCAATGGAGAACGCATGCACATGTGTTTATTATTCCAATCGTCCAGAGCAAAGTTGCTGAACCAAATACACACACACACACGTTCATCCTGGAGCAATAAGGTAATAAAACACCAATATTCAGACAATATCATTTTAATACACAGTAAAGAGGAAGAAAACAGACTTCCTAACTTTCTCATAATTTGCAAGCTGTCTCTTTCCCAATAAAGCCAGAACTTTATTTTTCAAAGCTGAGTTTACTGTCCTTTTTTAGGCCTAAGAGAATAAGATAGTAGGTATCTGCGGAAACATGATTCTCTTAGTGATGGCTCCTTGGCTAGAAAGGAAGACTTTGACATAGCCATCCCAATTATGATGACGAATTAACAAAAATCTTCATTTTATCAGTTTCTGTCTGGGAATAGTCAAAGGAACAATTGTATTCACCCAGTTACATAAATATCAAGATCAATATTCTTAGAACCCAACAGCAATGTTAAGAAAAATTATATTTTTACATTTATTTAGAGGAGCAATTTTGATACATATACTTTTCAATTTATTTTCATTTATTCATAAAATCCTTATTGAACACTGACTAAGTGCCAAGTATAATGTTGGGAGATATTGATTCAAATATAAATAAATCACAGTATTTTACCTAGAGTTGCTCACAGTAAACTGAGCAGATTTTATACAAATAAATTATTAAAATATAACATAAATAGTGATAAATACAAAATACACTAATGCATCTCAAATGCTAATGTGCCTACAAATCATCTGGAGCGCTTGTAAAACATGATTTTGATTCAGTCTATCTTACTTATTTATATTTCTAACAAGCTCCCAGGTTGAAGCTGATGCAACTGTTACTTTGAATAACGAGGATATAAACATGAGCATTAGGGCATAGAAATAGGATTGACATGACTCCCAAACTTGAACTGTGTTTCAATAGATGAGTAACACAGAGAACATGGAAAAAAAGCCTTTTTCACAGAAAAAATTGCACAGACAGAACATTAGAAGCTCCAAAGAGCAAAGAAACTCCAAACAGCAAGTACTCCAAGTGTGGCTCAACTTTACAGTACAGGGCAGAGGCAGGGGGCAGCTTCCTGACCTGCTTCCATAATTGCTGTATTTATGAGCATTCTTAGAGGACATCCAACAAGGTCAGATACCTGTAGGAAAACTTGAGGAGTAGGGGAATTGGCTCTCGAAAGTCCTTCGTTTTCACATGTAGTTCCTTTCCTCCTTCTCTACTTTCTCCCCATAATTCTCACTCCCACCCTTAATTTGTGGCCCACTCTTTCCTACCAACAACTGCTCTCTTTCAACCTTAAGAACTTAGGTATTTTATAGGCTTTCAAAGTTTCCCTAACCAGAAGTGTTTACGTAGAACATTCTGGAGGCTGACACACTTGCTCAATCAAAGGAAAAAGTGCTGCAGGGATATTAGAGATTATCTTTACTTAGAACATGAATTTACTGACTTTCTATTAAATCCTACTTTATTTTCCAGAAAATGAGTGGTTACCCAGTTTGCTTTCAGAGTTTGAAGCAGACTATTTTGTATGTTTGTGGCAAAATTTTGGGGATAGTTGAACAGACAAGTGTCTGCATTATTCCAGCAGTATTTGGGGAGATTATTTCAAGATGCAGAAGATCTAACTGGAGATATATTGAGCATTATCTTTCAAGAGTCCAAATGGGGCTGAAGTATCAATATATCATCATTAAAGAGGAATAGGTTGGTTTCAAATATGGCAACACTTCTGTGGCAGAGACTGTCAGGTGTCTATTCCAATATCCATTCTTCTTTTCTCTAACAAAACTTCGGTTACATTTCAGTCTCCTTTGAAGCTTAGTAAGACTATGGGACTTAGTTCTAACCAGATGATGGTGGAAATTTGAATTAGAAAGAACTTGGTGGAGCTGTTAATCCAGCCCAATGTATTGTTTTCTTGTCAATTCTTTTTCAGTGTCAAGCATTTTATTCCTTACCAGTTGAAAAGAACTGTTCTTTCTGTTTTATGTATATTCCTTGCCAGCGGGCCTCTCTAACACGGCATCTTACTTCATCAAAATGTGCAAACCAAGAGGCAATAGAATCTGTAAGAAGACAGAAGTCACATTTTTTTTATGTTTTTTTGCATGGGCAGGTACCGGGGATCGAACCCAGGTCTCCAACATGGCAGGTGAGAACTCTGCCTGCTGAGCCACTGTGGCCTGCCCAGAAGTCACAATTTTTGTCAGCTAATCACAGAAGTGACATCCCTTCAACTTTTCCATATTCTTTGATTAGACACCAGTTACTCTAGAGGAGGGTACTAAACAAGGCTGTGTCAGCACATGAGGAGGTCCAGATCACAGGAACCATCTTAGAGACTGCCTCCCTAAAATTGACTTTGTCCTAAAATTACCAGTTATTTTTTTGTTTAGCACAAAGATTCAGAACACTTTTACATATAACTTAACATTTTGTGTGATTTTAAATTTCATCTTGCTGATCATATTCTTTTTTCATCTTGCTGATTTTTCATCTTGTTGATCATAGAAAAAAAACATAGAAGGAGAAAATCCCCCATGAATTCAGCAGCAAGAATATCTGCAGTCAGTTCTGCTCAAGTCCAAGAAAATTGGATGACAAGAAATCTTTGATTTTGGCCAAACCACAACTGTCTGGAAATTTAATAGACAATAAATGAATGTACATGAAAGTGCGTAAGATATGTCTAAACAATTTAGACATTTGTTCTTCTTCACCACTGTTTCTTCAAAGCCTTGAAATTTTGCCTTCCTGGTGGTTTGGAGTTTAAAGAGTTTCTGTCTTCCCTGCTCTCTTTTATAAATAGAGTGTAATATAACCAGTCAATTCTCTGGTCTGACTGTGCTCTCTAGTTTAAATTACTAATTTGAATACCATGCTAGGTTTGTTTCTTATGTAGGCGAAAAATGAAGTTGAAATTAAAATAATTACAAATATTTTAAACTCTAAGCTTTCTCAGTAATGCCTAAGAATATTTGAGCATGCTGCAGATCTTTAGACAAATAAGATGCTGCATTTCTATCCCTGATTTTTTTTTTACTGTAATAAAATTCTTTAAAGTTTCCTAAAGGAATTTTCCCAAGATATCCTAATTTTTATGGTGAATCTGTTGCAGTGATCCTCAGTGTCCAAAACTGCCAACTTTTCAATATTCCTTCTGGAAAACCACTCCTTTGTCCTTCATTGTCACTCTGTTTTTGCTTTTACAAAAATAAGAATAGTAATACATGATTTTTTGCTGATCCTCTTTTTTTCTTACTTTTGCACATCACATTTTGATACATGTTAAATTAACTGGCTTCCAAATCTTCCATTGCATGATTGTACCATAATCAAATTAACAATATTATAATAAATCATTTCTGATGTTTTATTGTAAATAACCACAATAAAATAATTATAACGACTTTACTTTAGGATGATTCCTCAAAGGACCATTAAAAGTTCATAAAGAGTAGGTTTTGTTGAAACAGCCAGATTCCCTCAGAAAGGATGAAACAGATTAGCTTCTATCAAAAGTAAGTGAGGGGGGGTGGGCAATGGTGGCTCAGTGGCAAGGTTCTCGCCTTCCATGCCGGAGATGCCGGTTCGATTCCCGTGTGCCTGCCCATGCAAGAAAAAAAAAAGGAAGTGAGGATACCTGCTTTGCTACCCTCCCACCACACTGTGTGTTTCTATGTATGAATGTTCATAATGTGATTGAAATTTTTCTGATTATTAGTAACAATAAATGTTTATATGTAGTTGCTAGTCATTCGTACTTCTTCAGTTAATTGTTTATCACTCACTAATCCACTTCTTTAGATTATTGTTTTGAGTTTTCCATTTATATAGGAGAATCTAATATTGGTGTACTGAAATTCATTGATGTTTTTGTTATTTTCTATTGTTTATTTTTTTTTAGAATATGTCCGAACTCCACCTCTAGAGCCACTGAATGTTCATTTATATTTTTAACCATTTTTTCACTTTTTTGTGGCCACATTATTAGCAAGTAAATTTAGCATGTAAAAACATATTTGGCATGGGCAGGCCACAGTTGCTCAGCATGCAGAGTTCTTGCCTGCCATGCCAGAGACCCAGGTTCGATTTCTGGTTCCTGCCCATGCAAAAAAAAAAAAAGAAAAAAAAACATATTTGGCATGAAAATGCACACATGTATATAGTATATTATGTGATTGTATGACTTGATTTTTCTTCCAAGTGGACAAATATCTTAGCACTATGTAGTGAATATTCAATTGATTATCTATTGGTATGTGAAAGTTCTCTCCCTCTCCCTCTCTCCTTCCTTGCCAACTCCTGTCAGGTGTGGGCAGGCATGCATATACATACACTCTCTCTAATTGGTTTTCCTGGCCAATCCCTTTACATATGTGTTATAGCTTTATTACGCACTTTAATTTCGAGAAGAATAAGTTACCATGCATTGCTCTTCTTTCGCAGGCTATTAGGTCACTGCACCCTGCGTTTGTCTCAAGACTATCATGGGAGAATGAAAGAAATCAAGTCATCCTAGCTTAAGCATGGAAAAGAAAAGGAATTATTTGTGTTTTTATCTAGGCATCTCAAGCTCCAATGGTATTTTCCCACTTCCATTTATCTCTCCTAGTTCTCCTAGACTTCTCCTCATTCCCTTTGCAGACAGCGTTGCTTCATACCTTAGGCGTGTATGGCCGCCGACTGACCATGTTTCTATCAGCCCAGACAGTCACGGTGGAGGAAAGAGATTGTCTCTTTCCCAAGGTTTGTGCATAAAATTCTGAGATTTTGCCAGATCCTTGTGCCAGTAACTATGGCTTGAAAGATGAGGTGCTATTATTGGCCAAGCCTAAGTCAAACTCCCACTTCTAAAACTGGGGCAGGGCTCAGTAATTGGGGACCCCCCACCCCTGCCCAGAGTCACACAGATGGGGAGAGCCAGCTTCCCAGGGGAAGTCTGCGAACTATTTCCAGATGTAAGAAAGAAAAAACAAGAACAGTAAAACCATAACAGGAGATGTCAAGAATCAGCTATTGGAGTGAATATATATGATTTCAATCCCCAGCTTAATGAGTTTTTTACATTATCTATTTTTCACAGATTTTATTATTTTATTGGAATAAACGTGCATTCGTGAAAGAGAAAGCTGAAATGACAATGCAGAAAATAATTTTACTTCACCTGAGCGTATTTCTTTCTTTTTTTCTGTTCTGGTGAGATGTGAAAAATTCATACATGCTCATAATACCTCTGTAATAGCATAGCAGATCTTTCACTTTTGTTGTGTACCTAAATGAATTATAATAGTGAACTAAAATAAAGCACAAAATAGCAATACCATCACACAAAAAATCTGGTGCGAAACAACATCACCACAAAAATAAAATATACCCCCCAAAAGACAAAGTTAATTGAAATCTGCATGGTATACAATATGACAAAGTTCCATAATGACATTTGCAAATGATGTGTCTAGCTTTCTCACAACTATCTATGAAACTGGAATCAAATATCTTCAGCCTCTTAGAAGCTTATTTGGAATATTCAATTTGTAAAAGAATGTCATTAGAACATGATTGAAGGCAAGCCATTGGGTTTTAGATTTCATATGTCCATGAAAATTTATTTTCTGTAGAGCCTAGACTTTGTTTATTATTTAAAATAAGTAAAGCCTATAGATTAAAAAATGATTAAATTCTAGTTTTAGTTTACTTTCAACCCAAAATGATAAAATCACATTCAAAATTATATTTTACATCATGCATTCTAATTTTTTACATAAACAGGATGTATCCAAGCAAAAATATATCTGCACAATTTTTGAAATAGCTATAACTTAAAGCCTTTTTCTTCTTTTTTCAATTTCTCACTTTTTTACAGAATTTTTCAGTTTATTCACTGCAAAAGGTGTCCTCATCACTAGTTTTCACCCAATATGTGCAATAACACTAAATGGAGGTTTCATTAATCATGTTGATAATAATGAGGTGACCCAATTAAATCTAATTATCAGATTCTGTTATTTTTAAATCTCATCCTTCTCTGCCTTTTCTCTTGCAATTCCCCCTGAGAATTTACTATGAAGCCTAAATCGTTTGAAGATGCTAAACCCTTCCCTCTCATTTGCTTTGCATCTAGAATCTTGGTTTTTAAAGCAGTCAAGGAAATAAAAACTCCTACCCACTCTCACAAATATGCTTCCTTCAAACAAGGCCCATAATAAAATCCAGACTATGTACCAAGCCACAATAGTAAAATATTTAATTTCAAAAGAAAGTTATATTGGTATACATTTAGCTAAAATTGCATGGACAAGAAGAGGCATGAGAGTTGTCTGTAATATTAAAATGCTACCTCTGGTAAAGGAGGCTAAAACCATTTTCTGAGTCTCTTTATTGTGAATATTTAAAATTAGTAGATAAAATGGGCATGGCCTATACAACAAAGTATTCTCTAACAATTAGAGTCCTTCCTGGCCCAAATGATATTGTGCTCTCCTTTCCTGGGGATGATTAAGAAGAATCTAGATGATCATTTATTGGATATTTTCTAGGAAAGAAACTGGATTGGAGAATATCTGAACTTCCTTGAAATCTGAGATCTGGCGATTTATCCCTTAGTGGCCAAAAGAATCTTATTGGCACAGATCCCAATAATTTATTAAGACTCACTATTTGATGATCTAAAGTGTTAAGCCAAAACTCTTACACCAGAAACAAATATTATGCATATCTCCTTTCAAAATTGGTTCTTCGTATACAATTAATCTCTGTTTCATTTTGTATTGCTAGCTTGGTTCATTCTATTTTCTTCTCAAAACAATAAGGAGCAAAATATCACTGAGTATGCCATGCAGTCATAATAAATATCAAATAGGAGACAGAATATTGTATGTGTTAACGTGAATTATAAACATTACCTTAGAATACAAAAAAAAGACAACTTAAGAAATTAATGGCATGTATGCTGTTCAAAAGCTGAAAAGGTAGAGGGAAAGATGAATTTATGGACAAATATTCTAGTTCTATAACTTCTTAAAGACAGTATCACAGAAAACACAGCATCAAAACTCAGCTTTTTAATTTAACTTTTCTTTCTTGAATTTTCTTCCTGCTAACAACATCCTTGCACTTACTTATCTTGAGTGTTAGAAAAAAATAAGTAAAATACTATAAAGTATTTCTACAAAGCCATGATTTCAAATTCCAAAAGCAAGCTGCAAGAATATGTGCTGCTTTTTAATGGATTATAGATGAGTGATTTTTATGACTCTGTTCTTGTTAACAGATAACAATAAATCTTTGTCAACAGAAGCATCTTCAAGTACATGAAAATTGCTACATCTAAAGAAATGAGCAGTTTCCTTTGATGCTCCAGATAAGTTGAACTACTCTGAACAGTCACTCACATTCAGGCAGGTCAGACAATTCCATTCAACAATTCCATATAACTTATTTGTTCACTTGCAATTTGGTGAAAAAAAAAATAACACCATCTTCAACTATTGACCTTAAGTTCCCCTCTGAAAATTTCAATTTTAAAACTGGTAATGAAGGAAGAGATTAAATTTGAATGCAGTGCAACTTCTTTTTCTCTATTCTGCAATTATTTGAAGATGCTGGTGGTGAGAAAAAGAATTTGTTATATTGTGGAACTTAATATTAGAAATGCATGGAAGTATGGTAGAAATAATTCCAAGAAGATGATTAAGAGAGTGGCTATACAATAGGTGGTATGTGACTTTGGAAGTTCACTTCATTCAGTTATTCAATGTTATAATCTGTAAAATGAGGGACTGTACTAGATAAATCATCCTCAAAATTCTATTTTTGTATATGAAATTCTGTGACAGCCATAAAGGTACATCACCCAGGTCTTTCTTCAAGAGAGAACCTTGCAAGGAGGGTATTTTGCTGACAGCACCCAGCCACTGCACACTCCGGGCCTGCTGTGGTGTTCATTCCAAGGCACTTTTCTCTTGGGCATCTTCCAGTCAATGGTTGAGCACCATGTGGGCACAGGCCCTAGGTCATTGTTTGCCAGCTGTCGGTCATTTCCCCTATTGTTGGGCAATGTTTGTTCTGAATCTCAATCAGCCTGGAAGGACTTTCTAGCACTGCACTGCAGTCTGATATACTTCCCACTCAATCCTCTTCCTTTCCTCTCTTTCTTCAAAGGTATCAGATCAGTATTGTGGTCTAGAGCTCAGTCATGTGGTGATCATAAGAATCCACCACCCAACTGCCAGGAGCTTAATTAACCTGGAGCTCCATATGCCTTGCTCTATTTGCACAGAAGCCACTCTTTTCATGTGCTGCTGCCCCCCAGTGCTGAATGTAGCAGGGATGCTAAGGAAGGTCATACCTGGATGACATGGGAATCTTCCAAAGTCCAACTTTTCCTTGAGAATTCCTTCAAGGCCATGGTGAAAGTTTTCTTAGATTTCACATTTCTTTAGGATTCTTCCACTCAATGTTTCTTTTCTCTTTTCTTTAGGATTAGACCTGAAACATGGTGTGATAACTCTCCCACACCATAACTGCTCCAGATGTCTGCCTGTTTCCTTTCACACAGACATTTCCCCTAATAAAATCCTTACATCCCTAATGCAATCTTGGCCATCTTGCCATCTTGGCATCTGCTTCACTGAGGACTCAGCCTAACACCCTACACCAATTCCTGCTTTCTCTCATCTTTATCCTTCATAGGCATTCCCCCCAATAAATCTCTTACACTTACACTTCCCTCTTGGAATCTGCTTTCTGGAAGACCAAAAGTGACTAATCCTTTCTTTGATTGAAATTCAGCAGGAAAGTTCAAAGTTAGAAATCATGGGACTGTGACTTTTCCGGTTGAAGCAAGGATTGGAGTCCACAGGGTTCTCCTTACTCACCGCGCTTGTCACCCCATCTCTACCTCCAATGGGAGTTCCTCAAACATCATGGGAAATGTTTTGGATATAGCTTCCCCTGAACAAAATGGCCCTAACACATTAAATGCTATAAATTTTATAACATCTAAATGTCTTAAATGGAATCCATATAAGGCCTGTATGGTATTCTCCCAAATCTGAATGTTTTCTTTAAAGTATCCCACTCCACGCAAGAGAAAATTTATTCTGAATTACCACAACAGGTTCTATTTTGAGAAAATTTTGTTTCTTCAAAGCTTCACATTTCAATTGAGTTTATAGAAATAGACTTCCTTCTTCCTATGTCTGTCAACAAAATCTTCCCAATAGATCAGAAAAAGAGTAATATTAGTTCTAGGATGATATGAGGATATACCTAAATAATTTCATAACTTTGGAAAGTGGAAATCTAACAGCCTGGGAACTAACTGGAAAGGATCCAACACATGAAATCCATTAACTCTAAAGACTCTTTCTTTGGGAAAGCAGGAAACTCCTGTCTCGAAGGATACAGACAGTAGGTTTTCATGGCTATGAGTCCTAAAGTTGTTTCTGTATCATAGAGTATCAATGTTTAAACTTTAGCTTAGATATGGTGATCACCTAGATTTTTCATATTATTACATAAAGTTTAAGTTTAATGAGGAGATGATTAGTAAAAAATGTAATGTTAAAATATCAATTTTTAAATATTTTGAAGTAAACATTTTTTAAAATGATCCCCTCAGTGGAAAACTTTATCTGTCATTCCTAAAGTCTTTTTTTTTCTTTTTTAGAGAAGCCATAGATTTACAGGGCAATCGTGCATAAAATACAGGATGACCACATGCCACCCTATTATTAACAGCTTGCATTGGTATGGAACATTTGTTACTATTGATAAAAGCTCATTTGTATAATTGTACTATTACAATTGTACATGTCCACGTTTAACTTGGGTTTCATTGTTGGTGTTACACAGTTCCATGAAGTTTTAAACTTTTTATTCTGTTACTGTATATACAAACTAACACTACTCCTTTTTCTTTTTTTTTTTTGCATGGGCAAACTCCAGGAATCAAACCCAGGTCTCTGGCATGGCAGGCAAGAATTCTGCCACTGAGCTACTGTGACACTGCCCAACACTTCTCCTTTTAACCATATTCAGGTATATATTTTAGTGCTGTTAATTATGTTTGCATTGTTTCACTACCATCACTACCATCATTATCAAAATATTTTATTGTATAGTCTATTATAAAACTGCTAACCAGACCAAAAGTTTATAACAGTGCATTAAATAAAGAATACAGTTCAGAAAAGGTAAAGAGCTTTATCAGTGTAATAAAAAACTATATGCAATAATGGTTTATTTATTTCATGTGAATGAGAGAATAAGGTATTCAATTAAACTGAATTCTCTATTTTATAAACATTTACACTTCAAATAACAAACGCCTATTATATATTTTCCTTTCTCTAGACCTTTCTAGTTTGTTGTCTCCAATCTTATGTGGTTTTTGGAAATCAGGCAGTTATGTTAAGAATGATGAGAGTCAGTAAGAAGACAAGAGAAAAATGTTACATGACTTTTGGATAAAAAATCACTCATTTTTTAGTCTGTTATAGACAAATACCTTTGTAACTTGAAGGGAATTGAGCAAAGACCACTTCATCTTATAATTTCATTTTTACTTCTTCATATTTCATAGTGGAAAACTTTATGGTCAGTACCTAAAGTGATTCTAAACGGTTAATAAATACCTCAGCCTTACCTTAGGCCAATTCCTATTTTGAGAAAAAGGCAATTTTGACAATAAGGGTGTGGGGATGGGTAGAGGGAGGGCTAAGGCACAGAGGTGGGAAGGGATAGAAAATAAACACTTCTAAATTAGACAGATTAAAATGATAATGCTTTATAGAAATGGACTTCAGAATAGGGCAGATGTTTGATATATTTTAAAGCAGCTCCTAAAGAGAACTTCTCTATTACTGTAATCATTAAGGAGTTTCATAAAACAGATAGCAACATAATGCAGCTTGGCACTAAGAGACTGTCAGATTTTTCTGAAAAACAAAGATCAAATTTGAAGTTCTATTAATATCACTGACTGATGCAGTTTTTTGTTCGTTTCCTCTTCAGTTTGATCTGGAATGCAAATTGCTCAGACCCATTTGCTAATAAACATTAAAAAGGCTGTTTGCTCACATTATTATATGTCATCACTTTCCTGGGTTCATTAGGAAGATAAATGCAGTTTATACCTGTAAGTTATAGTCAACTCAGCAGGCATTTGAGACATTAAATGTGTAACCTCCTCTTCAAAAGAGGAGCTGCGCAAGCTTCTCTTTGTCTAGAGTGTATAGGAATTATGTCCTTTGCGATAATCAGTCATCTGGAGTTCTACATGTGATCCTGCCTGGGTTAGAGAGATTTGTTCACAGCATCCATCTTTTTCTCTAAGGTTTTCAGCTGTAATAGCTAAAATGCTATTCATTTCTTAAATTGCTTTTCTTTTTGGGCAATCAAGGAAAAATGTTTATTTTTTATTTCCAACACAGGCACTATAATGCCTCCTGTGTGATGTCTTTTCTGACTGCAGGCTTTCTTCTCTGATCAGAGTTTAACTTTATCATTAATTTGTCACTTTTTATCTTCCACTATAATTTCTTTTGTCTATTACACATATTATATCTTAAGATAGATTTTAGGTTCCCTGAAAGTTTGATATTGTCTGGATTCTCAAGAATCTTTCATTTATTAATTATTTTATTAATAGGGTTTTGTGACATAAACTTTCTCAGTGCACAACATGAATTTCTATGTAAATATCTCACTTTATGATTTCACTCAGGACATCGTCTGATATAATTATAAAAACATAAGATAATAAATATAATTTAAAATTGTTGTCAATGTTGATAAACCTTTACCATAATTTATAAGTAAAATACCATAAAAGTTAGAGGTGTGGATCAATTACTTATGCATTCATATGATATTTTCTAAATAAGTGTATTCTATGTGTATTAAAAATGATTTATCATCTAAAAAAATTCTTCTGAAAACAAAATATAGAATCAAGGCCTACAGTCTGCCAATTGTGCAATATTCATTTATATGATCCTCAGATTCCTCAACTATAAAATAAGGGACTTTGAATGTCAAGAAACATGGATACAAATAGCTCTCAAGTTTCACATCTTTAAAAAATCATCTGAAAAGATCTTCTACTGCCATATTGCTTACCCATTCAAGCAATATTTATTGAGTGTCTACTATAAATTAGTCATTTTATGAGTTTATAAAATATTAAAGTAAAGAAACAAGCCTTTATATTGGAGATCACAGTCCTATAATCCTGCATGTGTATGTTGGGGAAGGGGTAGATAAATTATATGCAATTTGCCCAATTGCAAAGGTAGTCAAAGTAGTCAAAAAAAAACAAATCAAGGTAAGTAAGTGGATAGAGAGTGATGGAGATGGGGAGGGGTGCTAATTTAGATATAATGGTTAGGGAAGGACTCTATAATGAGACTATATTTGAGAAGCAATTTGAATGATGTGAGAGAGTAAGCCTATCCAAGGGACAAACTTCCAGGAAGAGTAAATAGTTATGCAAAGGCACTGAGATAGATTCCTCTTGGTATGTTTAAGGAATAGCAGTGACCTGGGGTATTTGAACAGTCTGAGCAAGGAAAAGGCAGCAGAAAATGCAGTTGGAGAGGTATGGTGTGCCTGACTATAGAGCTTTGCAGGACAGATAAGGAATTTTAGATTATATTCTGACTATTCTGGTAGATCTTTGAAAGGTTGGAGTACAGGTAAAATACGAGCTGACTCACACAATGATTAAAATAGACTGCTAGAGATCCTGCACTGATAAACTTGATTTATTCAGAAAGCTAGACATTTAAAATTAAATTTTAAATTTTAAAGACCACATTAAATATGTATTCTTTTACAAAGGTTATTTACATAAAGTCATGTTAAGCAATTTAAGTTTTATGTATTAAACAAAAAATTCAAGGATAGTTATATGTTGGTTATTTTTGTTGCCTTATTTTATGTATTGCTGACACTGGAGCTGAGAACAGTGGAACTTCAGAAGGGTTTAGTGACCCCAAGATCAAGGGGTTTGTGCTAATAGCGACTGCCTAGTGGTCCTCAATCAGCAATATTGGAGTTCTAATGAAATCATTTGCATAGCATAATCCAGCTATATTTTAATAGCAACCTCTTTGGTCTCTTGTTTGCAACCAAAGAACTCTGAAAACCATGCACTCTCGTTCCAAGAGACATTGCTACCAAATGCAACTACTAATACCAAGTAAATATAAGTTAAAAACTAGAGGAATTTCATTGGCTTTAGTTGGACTGGGTTCCAAATCCTCAACCAGCAAGCCATGGCAATGGAGGCCCAATCCTCTGCATTTAGAGCTTTTTGCAGTGATGTGGGAAAAATTTTTTAGCAAGGAAGTTTACAACAATATCTTCTCAAATTCCAGTAACAGAGACAGGGACACAGAGTAAAACACATAGTAAAAATATAGAGCAATGAATCTTGTAAGTTTCAGCCAAAAAAAAACGAAGTAAGGATTCTTGGGAAACAGGATTGTAGCCAAAGTTACCATATCAGCAACATTCATGCAATCATTCAATAAATATTTATTAAGTCATTAATATACACAGGCCCCTCTAGATACTGTGATTACAGTGGTGTGTGAGACAGTTACTGCTGCTCCTGCACCTACATTCTACCAGGAGAGATATTCAAAGCCAAAGAACAAGTGAATATGGCAGTTAATGATAGATAGTGACCAATATTCTGAAGAAACATAGACATTCTAAGGAACTCAGAAGGTTGGAGGGATGAATGGATAATTTACACAAAGATGTTTAAGAATCTCCAAGAAGATGGTGCTTGATCAGAGAACAAACTAGACAGAATGAACTGAGAGACAAGCCATATAGTCTGAGGGTAGGTATTGGGGTGTTTCAACGAAGAGAAGAGTTAGTTTGCAAGCTGCCGGAAAGCGATATATCAGAACTGGAATGGCTTTTATGAAAAGGGAATTTAATATGTTACAAGTTTACAGTTCTAAGCCTGGGGAAATGTCCATACTAAGGCATCTGGGGAAAGATACCTTAATTCAAGAATGATACCTTAATGCAACACCTCTGTCAGCTGGAAAGGTACACTGGTCCGTCACTCCTGGGCTCTGTTGCTTTCAGCTTCTGTTCCTGCAGGGTTCCTCACTTCGCTTCTCCAGGGCTGGCGTTCATCTCTCCACTTCCCTTGGCTCTCTCCAGGTTCTGGCTTGCTTAACATCTTATGGCAACATCTGCTGGGCTCCAAGTATCTCCAAACATCCATGTCTCTGTTCTCCACATGTCCACATCTATGTTAGGTCTTCTGTGAAGTTTCTGTTGGCTCTGAGACTTCTGTAATTTCTCTAGGTTCTGTCATTGCTGAAGTATCTTCAAAATGTTTCCTCTTTTAAAGGATTCCATGATTCTAATCAAGACCCACCTGTAATGGGTGGAGTCACATCTCCATTTAATCAAAGGTTAATACCCACAATTGGGTAGGCCACGTCTCCACAGAGATAATTAAATCAAAATATCCCAACCTACATTATTGAATCAGGATTAAAAGAAACTTCTGTCTCCACAAAATGGAATCAGAATTAAAACATGGCTTTTCTAGGGTACTTAATAATACTTTCAAAGCAGCATATCTATCTACCATATGTTTTTAAAAGATCACTTTTGGTATGAACAATAGACTGAGGGTGAGGGATTGGAAGCAGAATCAGAAAAACTAGTTATGAGGCTGGTGCAATGGTACAAGACAGTAATGTTGATGGATTGGATCATCATAGGATTGTTCTTATTACCTTCTAAAGGACAGGGTGGAAAATGAGAGAGAGAGAAAAGGGAACCAAGAATGACTCTGAGATTTGGCTTTAGCAACTCGGTGAATGAATGTATGATGGACTACACTGGGAAGAAGTGATTGGGGGAAGGGATGTCTAGTAGACATCGAAATGAAGATGTATTCGATGCCTGGGATTAGTCATATGCATTTGTTAATAATCTGGTACAGATAATTTTGAAAACCTTGCCACAAAACAAGATCAGCTTGGGGATAAGTATAGATAGAGAGAAGGTCTGCAGATTGATCCCTGGGGCACTCCAACATTGAGAAGAGAAAGAGCATCCAGTGTGGTAAGAGTAATCCCCCAAAAGTTGAGGTGCCTAGAAGTCAAGGAAAGAAATTTTTTCAAGAATCAAAAAGTGATCAGTTATTTAATCCTTTTAATGATTGCTCACCCCTGGAAGCATAACAGAATCACCTAGGCAGCATTTAAAAACAACTCAAGCCCAGGTGCAATCCTGAATGTGAACTGGAGTCCAGGCATGCATGGGTATTTTTATAAAATGCTCCCATCGATATTAAAGTGCAGACACACCAAGGACCATTGAACTCTGTAGCTCCCCATCAACTGCAATCAATGCAGCCATAGACAATGGAAGCTTTCAAGAAAGGACCAGTAGCTCCTGCTTTGGGAAGAGGGATAGAAAAATTATGGGAAATGGAGAGAGCAGTAGGAAGGAAATTTAAAACAACTTTGATTGTGATCATATTAGCCCAAAAGCTGTTAATTTATTAGATGCACATTTGTAACACCTGGGGAGCTTCTTACACTATCCCAAAGGCTAGGCCAATGAAATCAGCTTCTCTGGGATGGATAGGTTCCTCGCATAAGTACTTTGTAAATCTCCCCAGGTAATCCCAATGTATATCCAAGGTGGGAAACCACTGCTTACAGCTTTATCTTTGTCGTGTGTTCTCTATAAGAGAGGAAAGATGTACATATAGACATATATGTGCATGTATGTTAGTTGTGGAGTTATTTGAGAGGAATTTTCTGAATGGAAATATATTATCCTAAAGTTATATAAACCCTAAAGTGATTTTTTGATGTAGAATTCAGCAGTAGTTTCTAATGAGAAGTTATTATCCATGCCTTAATGCTGCTCTATTTTCCCATAAAATGAAGAAAGCATAACCTCTCACAAGTTATATCTTTAATCAATATGGAACTAGTTTTTGTTTCTATTATTGTCTATTTCCAATTCATCTATTAGACTTGAGGTCTATTTCTATATATTTGCTTGCTATATTACTTTTCTTTTGAAAACTTCTTTCCTGTTCACGATTTCTAGTAGTAAGAGGTGGTGTGCACACACGAGTGGCACTGACACCACCCAGCTCTGCATGTGTGTCTATTTGCCCTTCCTTTTACAGTGTGGAGCAAATTCTGGAAAAATACTTTCCTTGTCTCTCTGGTCCTCATATTCTCCCAATTTGCTAGCAAAATGTTTCCATCACTCTCTCTGCGCTCTCATGGTAACAGCTACAAACCCAGCCTAACAGAGGAAAACAGCTTCTTCAGGAGCTTAAAATAAATTTGTTATCATCAAATAATAAGGAAAAAGTCCACACAGTTCACTTCCGCTCTCTGACCTCAGGGAAACGTTAGTGCCTCGTGTGAGGTATGGAACCAAATCAACATTAAATTAATCCCTGCATAAATTAAAAAGACAAGAGTATGGACTGATATGTGAAAAGATAAAGAATTATTTACTTTCAGCTTCAGCTCACTTACATCCTAAAATCCTTTCAGGGGGAAAACAAAACTTTTAAACAATTTGATTCTCAGGCTCTCTCCTTATCCTTCTGGTAGGATATCGTTTGTCAGATTTTATGACCTTATTATCAGATCTGGACTGAGTGTACTAGCTATTCTCCGGAAAGATGCCAGGTTTTAAAGTTGATTCCATCACACACTGTCTCTATTGATTTCTTTTTTTTTTTTAATATTAGAAAAGGAGGTTTATTCCCTGACACTGTTTGGGGATGCATGAAAATATTTCTTTTATCAGAGAATGAACATGAATAATTCATACAGATGTTTATTACTGAAGATTCAAAGTCTGCCACTCTTGGCTTCTTGGTCTCTTTGCATTTGTGTGGTATAAATAGCCTCCCATAAGCTGCTTATTTTGCTGCTATTACTGGCATGCATAGCAAAGCTAAGACACGGTGCTTGGAATTATGATGTCCTAATGCAGCTTCTCCACTTTAGTTACTCTAGCAGATCAGTGGATATCTTGATGCCTTCCACATTATATAAGGTCACAAATATCATACAGCGAAGAACTGTGCACAATAGTTATTGTTTCTATCATGATGACACAAGTTCATTCTAGCATTATGTTTAATGGAAAAAGATTCCTAAATTTTAACTCCACATAGGTTATCCCAATAGGATAGTTGACAGACCAGCTGTACTTGAGCCAAATACAACAAAATGACCAAAAATTGATATTTACTGCCAGGCCTTCCCTGACCTCCCATCATCAGTTTAACAAACCTGGGTATTTATCAGGCTCAATTGACCAGCATTTCTCTATTTTACTGTGTGTACTAAACACCTGGTGGTTTTTCTAAAGCACAGACGCTGATTCGGTAGCTCTAGGGTAGGGCCTTGGAGACTCATTTTCAAAAGCTCCCAAGTGACACCAATGCTGCTCATCCATGGACTGGGCTTGGAATAGAAAGGAGCTGGGGAATCCAGATTCTCGGACTCTGTGCCTCACTTACTAAATCAGAATCTCCATGGAAATCTGATTCTTTAAGTCTTCAATTAATTCTGATGAATAGCAACATTGTGACCCCCTAACCACACCAGGTAAAGAACACAACAGGTTAAGTCAGAGGCACTGACTACTTTCTAACTAATTGTTCTAATATCTCATTTCCTCCTACACCTTGGAAGAAGCTCATCAAATGAAGCACTCTTGAGACGTAGGCTCTTAAAGCATAAGCCTCTTGGGAATGAATGCAGTGCTTAATCAGGAAACACATTTTCCCTCAGCTCCCCCCTCAGTCCAAGGTAGGCGATTTCTCAGAGCAAGACTCCAGCAGCACGTGACTCTGTGATGCAGGAAGCAGCAGACAGGTTGAAAACACTCGTCTACCCTCCTGACTACTCTGTTCTCACAACATTTAAGAGCAGACTTGAAATTGATGAAGCTTTCCTAAAGCAACCAATCCTGCCACGTACAAATGCTGTTTTTGTGAACATTTAAGAGCAGACTTGAAATTGATGAAGCTTTCCTAAAGCAACCAATCCTGCCATGTACAAATGCTGTTTTTGTGAATGAAACTGAAAGCTTTTAATAGCTGCATAGTATTCCATCATGTGGATGGCCTGCAACCTAATAACATCCCTAATGTTGAAAATTCAAGTTGCTTTGGCCATTTTCCAAACATCCTGTGATATTCATGGTTAATGAGCACCTTAGTGCACATTCTGATTTTTTTCACTTCCCTAAAATTTATTTCAGCAGAAGAAATCCTTTAATATAATCATTTTTAAGGATCCTACAATATAGTTGGGCCAAATTCCAGAAAGACTGAACCAATCTAAAATTTGTTTTTTATTACAGAAATTTTGAATTTACAGAATAATCATACACAACTGATTCACAATTTTAACAAGGACATATATAAATGGTTCTTTTGCCTCACCCTTGCTAACTTTGAATGCCATCATTTTTTGGACTTTGCTAACTTAGTAGGAAAAAATTGGGTATTTTAAACTGAATTTTTTTTTATTACCACTGAAATTCAACATATTTTCACATTTGCTAGTCATGCTAATTTTTTCATTTAAAATTATTTGTAACATTCTAATATCTTTACACACTGAACTTGGTTTGTGTTTATAAGAATTTCTTATATTTGAATAATAGTAATAATAATTAAAAATATGGACCAGGAAGTGTGCCAACGGCTTTTTATTTTTTTATTTTGTGTAATCCTCACTACTATACGAGGATAGAGGTACTAATTATTGCTCATATTTTATACATGAGAAAATGAGATTTGAAGAAGATAAATTACCTACCCAAGGCCACACCCTTCTGAAGCAGAGACAGAATTGATGCACTTGCCCTCTAACCATCCTTCTTGAGATTTAGTGCAGACATGTTTCTTGGCCTCTTGCATCCTTTTCATTTTATTCTTTGGACTTATATTCATTTTTAATTTTCATGTAGAAAAATATTTTGTGGGTTTATCTATGATAAATTTGGTATTCTCGTACTGTTTTGCTTTATTTTATTATATATATATATATATATATATATATATATATATACATATTGGTTTAGAAAGTTAAAAACAGCTAGTTTAAAACTTCAGTCTTATGCTTCCATTTTCCTCTAGGAGATGGGGCTACCTGATTGATGGCAAATGTAAGGACAGCAGTTTAAACTCAAGACTGCCTAAATGTTGCCACTTCCAAGCCAGCTCACACTGTGCCCATGGATTCCTCTATGCAATGACATTAAACATAATTTACTAACTATATCCAATTGCTGAAGCCCATAGAGAAGCCTGGATATATGAATTAAAACAACGCCACCAGGATGTAAAATGGCACAGCCACTATTGAGGACAGTTTGGTGGTTCCTCAGGAAACTAAGTAAAGAGTTGCCTTATGATTCAGTCATCCTGCTACTCGGTATATATAGCCAGAAGATCTGAAAGCATGTGCATGAACAGACATTTACACCCAGTGTTCATAGCAGCATTATTCACAATTGCCAAAAGATGGAATGGACTATCAATAGAAGAATGGAGAAACAAAATGTAGAGTATACATTCGATGGAGTATTATTCAGCAGTAAGAAGGAATGAGGTCCTACAGCATGCAACAAAATAATGAACCTTAACAAAATAGATGTTAAGTGAAATAAATCAGACCTAATAGAATAGATATTGTATGATCTCTCTGAGATGAACTTATTATAATATATAAACTCATAGTCATAAAATATAGAATATAGTTTACCAGGATATAGAATGAGGCTATAGAATAGAGAGTGGTTGCTTAATATGTGCAGAATGTTTAACTTAAACATTTCAAAATGGACAGGGTTGATAGTAGCAAGTCATTGTGAGAATAATTAACAGTACTGAATCATGTGTGAATGTGGTGGAAGGGGGAAATTTAGAGTCATGTATGTCACCAGAAGGAAGTCGGATGTTAAAACATGGTACTGTAGAACAGCGAATCTGGTGGTGGACAACAGCCGTGATTAACTGCACACATATAAAAGTTCTTTCATGAACTAGAACAAATGTACGACACTATTACAAGGAGTTAATAATGCAGGTCTTTCTGGGGAAAAACGTTCCTCTGGTAAACCACAGACTGCAGTTAACAGTGATATTTTAGTCCTCTTCCATCAGCAGTGACAAGTGCACTACACCAATTCTATGGGTCAACATTTGGGGGAAAGGAGTATGGGAGGAGTCGGGTTTTTTTTTTTTTCTTTTTACTTCTTTTCTGGGGTAATGAAAATGTTCTAAAGTTGATCGTGGGTTTGTACGCATAACTATGTGATGACATTGTGAACCAGTGATTGTTTGGATGGTTTGTATGGGGCATGAGTATATCTCAATAAAATTGCATTTTAAAAAAACTTTAAAAAAAAAAAAAAAAAGAACACCAGGCCCATCCAAAATACAATAACAACAAAGTAAAACTTCCTGTGTTTGTTCAAAGGTCTTGACCAGGTTTGAGCTCTGTTCCTTCACCACTGGGCGGTCTGTGCCTGGGCGCTGCCTCCTCAAGGGCACGTACTAGGAGAGTGTATACTTGCCCGTGTCTGCCTGGCACTGCAATGTGCGGAGGGGCTTTGTGTTCCGGGCTCTGTTGCCGCATCCCTCACTGAAAACCCTACTGATATCTGGTTGCCATCCAAATATGTCTCACCACAGAATACTCGTCATATCAAAACTATGCAAAGAACCAGACATTTCCTTCCTTTTGTATCTTATACCAGTCAGTGCTACTTGGAGCTCTCTGTTTTTCCTTTGAACTTGTAGCTTTGGTTATTCCCCTGAAATATGTGGTTCAAGCCTGTTTTTCCTCAGAATGTTAATCTATGTAGCTACAAAGTGATATTTGAAATTGAAAAAATTAGCATTTTTTAATATTGTGCCATATCATTTACTTACCAATGGTATTAACAGATAAATAAAAAGGGGATAATCCTACCTCTCCATCTAATAATTTTTGAATGTCTATTTAGATATAGTCTTCAGTAAGTTTTATGTTCATGTGCATAGTTTAAAAATAGAATATTGATCATTCATATCATACTTAAGTAATTACAGTTAAATTTTAGACCAGACAATATTATGGTGGTTATGTGTTTTTAAAGGAATCCTTTTTATTTAGAAACATAACTAAATATTTATGGAAGAAATGTTATCTGGAACTCCCCTAACAATAAGATGGGGGGTTGAGAGGTGGTAATAGAGGTGAAACAAGATGACATGGTTGATAATTATTGAAGCTGGGTGAAGGATATATAGGTTCATTATATTATTCCATCTACTTTTGTTTAGGTTTAAAATTTTCCTCAATAAAGGTAATAATAATAATAAAAAAAAGCTTAGATCACCATGTAATTGCCATACTACAGCCAGATACATATTTCCAAAAGAAAATGTGTTCATATTTGACCCTCCTTTTACACTTGGGAGTTCTCATTGTTCTCAAAATAAACTTTGACTGAGTTGGGCTCTATCACCTATAGAGCCCTTGTGTAATTCTCCAACTTCTTGCTCCAGGTCCCCCTTCATTCTCTTGGCTACTGTTAAGTTTATTTACTTTCACATTATGGGACATCTTCATTTCTGGCACCTCACTTTTTTTTTCTATTTGAAATCTTTCTTTACGCACTAATTCAATTATTATACATATTGTTCTAGTTTGCTAGCTGCCAGAATGCAACACATCAGAGACAGACTGGCTTGTAATAAAAGGGGATTTATTTCATTAGTTCTTCAGAGGAAAGGCAGCTAACTTTCATCTGAGGTTCTTTCTTACATGAGAAGGCACAGGATGGTCTCTGCTGGCCTTCTCTCCAGGCCTCTGGGTTCCAACAACTTTCCCTGGGGTGTTTTCTTTCTGCATCTCCAAAGGCCTGGGCTGAGCTGCGAGTGCTGAGATGAGGTATGCCAAGCTACTTGGGCTGTGCTACGTTGAGTCTTTCATTTAAGCACCAGCCAATTAAGTCAAACATCCTTCATTGCAGCAGGCATGCCTCCTAGCCAACTGCAGATGTAATGAGCAACAGATGAGGTTCACGTACCATTGGCTCATGTCCACAGCAACAGAACTAGGTGCCTTCACCTGGCCAAGTTGACAACTGAATTTAACTACCACACATAGTCTTAAAATTTTATGTTTTGTCCTTTTGATTACCTACTGTTGGTAGTTTGGTGTCCATATTTTGTCTATGCACCTTTAATCTTTTCTAGTATGATTTTCGTCTTTTCCTTTGACCTTTGTGTTCTTTGCAAGCTTCTTACCTTAGTTATGATATCACCAATTAAGTATACAGTAATTTTCTATAATTTCATCTAGTAAATTATCTTTAGATGTACCTTTTGTATGTGCATTTTTAGGACAATTCTTTGCTCATCTTAATTTACAGAATCATTTCACTGATACTGACTTATCCTTGGCTACATATAAATGGACTCTGAGATGGAAAATTTTCACACAGAGGTTTACAAAAGTATGCACTTGTGAACAACACTACTAAGAATGTGAGAAAAATCAGGATTGGGCAGGGGGAGAATTTGAACTGAAGTGCATTTGCAATAGAGACCTCAGCTGACTCACAGTTTGCTTGAAGGTAGAATGGCCCTTAAAAGTAGTCTGAAGCTTAGACAAGAGTGCCATGCTTTGTACTGCCACCTTTGCATTAGTAAATGAGGCAAATCCATAGGCCAATGGTAATTCTTGAGGAGGGATATAGCTCTGAAAACTCTGCAGCAAAAGTCCTATCAGCTGGGAGAATAAGTGCTTGGTCCTGTGGGAGGAACACGGACAGTGAGTCAAAGAATCCACTACCATCTACCTTTGTACTACCCAGATTCATTTGCCTCTTACCACAAATTTGACCCATTTGTGAACCTTTTCAGGATTCTGGTTTATCTCATTCCCTGGGAAAATTTAAATAGGGGAAAGTTAATGGGACAAATTACAATTTCTGCTGTTATAGGTGATCCAAGGGCTGCATCACTTCCCTCCTTTAGTGTCCCCACACCCTTGGATAGCACCACAGCTGCTCTGCATGCTAAGGTGACCTAGACTTATTCTCAGGGACAGGAGACAATGGTCATGATGTCTTTATCAGGTCATGGCTACTGCACTTTTTCACTTATCAGCAAAATTTGGCAGGAGAATACCCAGAGATGTCTCACTGGATCAACTGAGCACCAAAGTTATGCAGCCCTGTTCAATGATATAACAATAGCCCTACCTCCTCTGATGATCAGGATCAATGACAACTGCCAGAATGGTGATCTCTTTGCTTGTTTGCTTTTCTTTTGGTGAAAGGATCCTCACATGATTGGGAGGCAATCATAGCTTAAAGGTCAATGGAACTCTTACTTTGTCTCTTGAGAGAATTTTCCCCTCTGGGAAACACAACCCAAATCAAGGGTTCTCAACCTAAGCATGATTGATATTTTTGGCCAAATAATTATTTGATGTGGTGATGTGGGGGACTATTCTGTGCATTACAAGATGTTTAGCTTTCCTGGTCACTAAATGCCAGTAACACCCAACAGTCCTGGCAAACAAAAATATCTCCAGATATTGCCAAATGTCCCCCATGGGGCAAAGTTCATCCCCAATTGCTCTAGACCTATATAGCCTTAACTTCAGAAAAGGGGAGCACAAATTCTTCAACTGGGTCACTGGAAGTGATGGTACTTCTCTCTATTTGTCTGGAGCTTCTGAGTAATTCAGGGACCAGGGGCGAAAAATACTTGGTCTGTGGACCTAGTGGGCACATTTTGAGTTGACCCTTGGCGAGGACTTCATTTATTATCTGGTCTCAATACACCCCCACTCTAATAGTAGCACCATGAGGACATTTTGGTTCCCTGGATATCAATATCAACTCAGATCTTGTATCCTATTCCCCTCTCCCCAATAACAGTAGCATTAAGTTTTGCAAAAGCAAGGAGATATAATTACCATATGCACTCCCTGGGTTATTGCAGGGTCCTCCTTTGTGGTATCTTGGCCTCTCTTTCAGGCAATGAATTCCAGTTTTAGACCTAGATCAGGTTTTGAAACTGGGTATGAGAATGTAACATGTTATTGCAGAGGCTGCCCTCAGTCTCTGCATCATCCATCTGTGGTGATACATATATTAATTAATACCAATGTTGGCTGCCCCCACCCCCATCCTATGCCTAGGAACACTGTCTCCTCTTTTGTCAATCCTGAACTCTCTGGGGTCAGGATCATGGGCTGCCACTCATATCTGGCTATGTATTGTGGTAATTTCTCCCACCTGAATTCTGGTGGTTTGGCACATACAGCTTGTGTCTATTATTTCAGGATCCTTATTACAGTCCTCAGTTCTGGACCATCATTTTCTACAGTGAGTCTAGTCTATAGAGGATACCCACCACTGAGCTTCTCAATGATACTGGTTGCCTCTCAACAGCATGTTCCCTTCTGCTCTGATAAATGGAGTGTTCTTTGTGCCCTCCCATGGAACATAGTTGGATGGTCAATTGTTCAGCCTTACTCACTAAAGCCATTCTAACACACTCTCTTTGGGCCCTTCCTCTAGCATGCAACATAAGCTATCACTTTTTCCAGACTTTGAAAGCCATCCCAGTAGCATGTGGACACTCTCATAGAGTCCTTGCCAAATGTCATGTCTTTTATTATGGGAGTATCATTTGTCATCCAACTTTATGGCCCTCTCCTTTATCCAACACCTATTCATGTTCTCTCCCATCTTATGCTGATACATATTGTCTAGATACTGCAGCTTCTTTGAGGCATATTCCTTTTCCTCCCTGAGCAGGACAAACACTTCTTTAGCTGGGTTATACTCAGATTTAACCTACAGTATGGGTCTCTTGATCAGGAATTGAAGTGGAGGTGTATTCTGTAGGACAGAGCATAATGTCTTACAAGGCAGAGGCCTCTGCATTGTCTTCAAGCAAGGGGTAAGGAGGAGTGCTAGGCTTTAACCAAGAGGACTGGGCTGCTTCTGCAGGCTCAAAATGTTTAGGGAAATCTGGAATTTCAGGGTTCTCAAACTTATCAACCAATGTGTCCTTATTCCAAGTCTCAGGTTTCCACTCCTTCCCAATCTGTGTCCTACACCAATCTTGGCGTAGCAAACTTGCCAGATGTGAGAATTCAATCTTCTCTAGAATGTGGCTACACTTATGGTTAAGGTCCATACTCAAGCCACATTTCTTCCAGTCCTCTGGCTGCAGGAGATGGGAGTCTCCTTACAGATAGTCAAAGAAACCCTCTGTCTTTCACATTCTATCATAGATTGATAATCTTTCATCTCCAGTCTTTTATTTCTTTCTATAATGCATGATTAGCTCCCAGAAAAAAAAAATCCAGTTCCACAATCCTTAAAATTACTACTTCCTCTATTCCTCTTAAATGCCTAGGCTATTCCAACAGTCAGTACCTTCTCTTTCACAAATATCCCATCTCCATACAGTGAGAGTTTTTATAATTGCACCACTATAGTATGGCAAAGACAATCAGTACTCTATGCTTATCAGAGAAGGGTTTTTCATTCTCATCAGGCTGGCTGGTAGGTGATCAGTCTCAAATTCCATTTTAGAGTCTGCCTTCCAGGAACATTTCTGGCACTAATCCTCTTATGTTCTCTTATTCTCCTGGAAACAAAGGTGGAATTTTGCATATAGGAGCTTTAATTGGGGAGCACACTCTAGAACCACACCTGTAAGGCTGTGAAGGAGCAGAAAGAAGTGTGGGGCCTTTATTCACCAACTTTTCTATAATTTATGACTCAATACTCACATCATTGAAGGCAGATTGCCCCAGGGAAAGGTGTGCTAGTTTGAATAAGGCAGCTGCATCCTTTCAAGAGCAATTTCCAGACGGGGAGTCACCGCCAACTTTCCTAGCAATTAGGGAGACAAAAGCCTTGGTCTGAAGGGAGATCTGGATGACACACAGTATCCACACACAAAAGATCCCTGTTCTTCCCTTGGCCTTTAATAAAACCTACGCATGAGTAGCAAAATCACAAAAGCTAATCCCAGTTTGAGAAATAGACAAAATACTTATTCAGACACCATTTAAAATTGAATAAGCTTTTGTTTATTATCAAAACAATGGACAAACAATGCAAAGAAAATGTCCAAAATTAAGGATACAAGTAAATGGCAAAGCTTCCCACTGCCACTATTATTTTTCAGAGACATCTCAATAGCTAAGTTTCTACCTTAAGAAGAGCAATTTATACCTGAAGCAACAGAAGGAAAGAATTAATAAATATAAGACCAAAAATCAGTGAAATAGAAAAGAGGGAAAAATAAAGAAAATAAATGAAACAGAAGGCTATTATTTTGCAAAAAAATTAAAAAATAGAAATCTCTAGGCAGACTAATCAAGTAGAAAAAAATTAAAAAGAGCAAATTCATAAGTTACCAATACCAGGAATAAAAGCCTGCAAACACACACACACACACATGCACAAACACACACATGCACACACACAAGGCAAGCCCAGTTGGCTTCACTGGTGAATTCCATCAAGCTTTTAAGGTAAAAACAATGTCATTCCTACACAAACTCTTTCAAAAAATAGAGAAAGAAGAAACATTTCTCAACTTATTTTATGAATCCAGTATTTCACTGATTCCAAAACCAGACAAGACCTTCACAAATAAAGAGAACCTACAGACCACTACACTTCATGAACATAGCTGCAAAAAGCTTTAACAAGATAGTTAATCATGACCAATGTTGTTTATCCTAGCAATGTAACCTTGATTTAAGATCTGAAAATCAATCAACATAATACAGCATGTGTGCTGGCTTGAAGCTGTTATGGACCCTATAAAAGGCCATGCTCTCTTAATCCATCCCTGTGGGGGCAGATCTATTGTTGGATGGGACCTTTTGGTTAGGTTGTTTCCATGATGCTGTGACCCAGCCCATTTAAGGTGGATATTAATCTCCTTGCTGGAGTCCTTTATGAGAGGATAAAAGATAGATCAAACTCAGAGAGCTCAGAGAAGCTACAAGGTGAAATCCAGAGAAAAGCCTGTGGAGGAGGAGAGAGACAGAGTCGTTAAAACCAACCCCAGGAGAAAAGGATCGGCAGCCATTGCCATGTGCCTTCTCATGCAACAGAGGAACAGATGCCAGCAGCCTTTCCTCTGAGAAGGTATGTTCCTCCTGATGCCTTAATCTGAGCATTTTTATGGCCTTGGAACTGTCAATTTATAGCCTAATAAATCTCCATTGAAAAAGCCAACCCATTTCACTATATTGAATTCCAGCAGCTTTAGCAAAACAAAACAGCATGTTAAGAGATATAGAAGAAAAAACTATTTCACAGGTCAGAAAAGCCATTTGACAAAATTTGACAACTATCTTTTATGATTAAAACTTCTGAGCAAACTAGGAATAGAAGGGAATTCCCTCAACTTGATTAAGGGAATTAATCAAAAACCTACAGCAAACATCATATTCAGTCATGAAAGCCTCAAAAGCTTAAGCCTTTCTGTGTAATATCAAGCACAAGGCTAAAATGTCTATCCTCCCTACTATCATTTAAACATTGTATGGCAGGGCTTTGCAAGTGCAATGATGCAAAGTAAAAGAAATAAAAGGCACACAGATAGAAAGGAAGAAGTAAAACTATTTGTAGATGGCATGAGCCAGTAAGTAGAAAACTGTAAGGAATACACACATGTATTAGGATTCTCAGGGAAACAGAACCAACAGGAGGTATCTGTTAATGTGAGATTTATAAAAGTGTTTCATGCAACCATGGGGATGGAAGACCCCAAAATCTATAGGGCAGGCTGAGAGCTGGCAGCTTCAATGAAGGTCCTCAATCAATTCCTCAAGAGAGGCTGGCTGCCTGAAGAGGAGAGAGAGAGAGAGAGATTGTCTCTTCTGAATCCTCCTTTAAAAAGTCTTCAGGTGATTAGATTAAGCATCACTCATTGCAGAAGACACTCCACTTAGCTGGAATCAGCCATGAATGCATGCAACGTGCTCATGATTTAAGTCCACAAAATGTCCTCACAGCAACATATAGGCCAGTGCATGCTTGGCCAGACAACCCAGCACCATCACCTGGCCAAGGTGACACCTGACCATCACAACACATTAAACTAATTGATAAATAAAACTAGCAGGGTTGTAGGATACAAGATCAAACTAAAAATGTGTTTATATTTATAAATAATGACAAATAATTACTAAATAAAATTTTTAAATGACTCCCTTTACAATAGCATAACAACAAAATAGGTATAAATTTAATGAAAGATGTTCAAGGTCAGAAGAGTAAAATATGTAATACAGTGTAAAAGGAAATGAAGGAAAACTAAAACAAATAGAAATAAATATCATGTCGTTGGATTTGAAAAACTTGATTTTTTAAAGGTGGGTGTATTCACCACATTGATCTGTATATTTGCTGCAAACCCAAACAAAATCTCCACAGGCGTTTTTGGGAAGATATTGACATGCTGATTTTCAAATTAATATCGACAGGCAGAACATCTAGAATAGCAAAAACAATTTCGTAAAATAAGTACAAAACTGGAAGACTCAATTTACCTAATTTCAAGATTTACTATAGATTTTCATCAATTGGGATAGTATGGTTCTGGAATAGAATTGGAACAGAGTTGAGAAATAAAAGCACTTTTATGGTCAATTAATTTTCAACAATAGTGGCAAGGTAACTTAATAGCTAAAAGAGACTTTTTTGACAAATGAGGCTGAAACAACCACATATGTCAGTGCAAAAAATAAAAGATGAACCTTGACACTTATCTCACCCTAAACCCAAATGCTAACTCAAAATTATTCATAGAGCTAAAAAGAAGTACTAAATTATCACACTCAGGAGGTAAATGTGAGAAAAAACCTTGTGACATTGGATGAGGTGAATATTTCTTTAAAAGAACACTAAAAATAAACTGTAAATAAAAAGGAAAGATAGATAATATTGAAAGATCAATATTAAAGCTTTGTCTCTTTGAAACACATAACAAAGGAAACAAAAATCCAAGTCATAACTGGGTAAAAATGTTTTTAAACCAAATATCTGAAAAGTGCTTATATCCAGAATTTATAAAGAACTCCTGAAAATCAATAATAATAAACTTTTTTAAATGGGATTTGGAAAAACACTTCACCAAAGAATGACCGATAAGCATATGAAGATTCTCAATATCGCTATTTATCAGAGAAATGCAAATTAAAACCCCTGTGAGATATCATTACACAACTTTGAGAAGGACTAAAGTTAAAATACCTGCAATATCAGGTGTTGACAAGGTTTTGGAGCAACTGAAATGTCTCATAAAATGACCATGGTAATACAAAATTTTATAAAACACTTTGGAAAATAGTGTGGCCGTATCATATAAAGTTACACTCACATTTACCATATGACTCGGCAATCCCACTCCTAGATATTTATTAAAGAGATATGGAAATATATATCCACACAAAAATATGTGCAAAATGCTCATAGCAACATCATTATAATAGCTAAAAATTTGAAGCAGCTAAATTCTCTAAAAGCTGGTTGTGCTGGTTTGAAAGGATGTATGTCCTCTAGAAAAGCCATGTTTTAATCCTAATCCCATTTTGTAAAGACAGCCATTTCTTCTAATCCCTATTCAGCATTGTATGTTTGAAACTGTAATTAGATCATCTCCCTGGAGATGTGATATAATCGAGAGTGGTTGTTAAATTGGATTAAGTGACAACATGTCTCCACCCATTTGGGTGGGTCTTGATAGTTTCTGAAGTCCTATAAAAGAGTAAACATTTTGAGAGATTCAGAGAGAGCAGAGCAGAATGACATAGCCACGAGAATCCACCAGCCAGCAATCTCTGGAGATGAAGAAGGAAAATGCTTCCTGGGGAGCTTCATGAAACAGGAAGCCAGGAGAGAAAGCTAGCAGATGATGCTGTGTTTGCCACGTGCCCTTCCAGATAAGACAGGAACCCTGACTGTGTTTACCATGTGCCTTTTCAGATGAGAGAAACCCTGAACTTCACTGGCCTTTCTTGAACCAAGGTATCGTTCCCTGGATTCCTTCGACTGGACATTTCTATAGACTTATTTTAATTGGGACATTTTCTCAGCCTTACAACTGTAAAGTAGCAACTTATTAAATTCCCCTTTTTAAAATCCATTCCGTTTCTGGTATATTGCATTCTGGAAGCTAGCAAACTAGAACACTGGTGAATGGATAAATATAGGTATAGCCATACCATGAAATATAACTTCAAAATAAAAAGGAATTACATAGGAACGCATACAACATCATGGATGAGACCCAAAAACTATTATGCTATGACTATGGTTCTTACCTGGAAGTGATTTTCTCTCTCCTCACCGGCCCGCACCCCATGTCTACAATTTGGAATCGTATATAGGCATTTTTGGTTGTCGCACTCAGGAATGCTACTGGCACTAGTAGGTAGAAGACAGGGACACTGTGAAAGCATCCTACAATGCAAAGGATAGTCCTCTGTAACAAAGAATTATCAGTACCAAATGTCAATGGTTTCAAAAGGGAGAAACTTGTGCGAAGCGAAAAGAAGTCAAACACAAAAGGGTGTATTTTGTATGATCCCATTTATATAAAAGGTTAGAAAAGACAAACTTTGGTACAAAAAAATGGAACTATGGTTGCCTGGGACCAGAGCTGGGAAAAGAAACTGAGTGCAGAGGGACATGAAGAAACTTAAGCATGAGGAAAACATTCTTCACTGTGGTATTGGTTACACAACCAGGTAAATTACTAACATGGACCAAGCTATATGCTTGAAATTATAAAATTTTATTGTCTGCAAAAAATACTCAGTGAGCAAAAAAAGAGGAAAAATATACTCCTCTGAACAGTAAATAAAGTTTTTAAAATAATAATAGCAAAGGAGAATGAAGATTTTTCTGAAGATTTCATGGTACATATCATAAAACAAAATTTCTTTAAAATCTTTTTTTAAAATTCTTTGCCCACCATACTATGGTGAGCTTTTAAATTGCCTTTTAAAAAGGCAGTTACCACATCTTTTTTATACCCATAGTCTGACTGTAGATTTAATGCTTGGAGCTTTTCTAACACCATCTTGAGAGGTTTTCCCTTTTTCTCCTCACCCACATTTATCCCTGACCATTTCTTTCTTACTCAAGACAATTTTGCACTCTCTCAGCTTCTACTGTTGCAGCCTCATCCATGATCTGCTTTACTAATCAGGAACCTTCCTTGTTTTCTACCTTAGGAGGAAGAAAAATGGGGATCATAAATTATTCGTATTTAACATTTTATCCTGTCAGTATCTTCATATGCTAAGTCAATCGCTAAAATTTTCCCTATACATGAAAATTCAATCCTTTAGCATTTTACTTCAGGGTGACCAAGAATTACCACTGTAACAAAAAATAAACATCAGAATTCATAGATTCAATTTCATCAAAGACTGCAAATTTTCTACTTCAATGTAGAAAAATAATCTACTTCATGAGTATATATTACACTTAAGTGGTAGGCAATACAATAACCCACACTCAATTAGGACTCAATTTTAAAGGATATTATGAACTACAATGATACGTCATCTTTGGGCTAGTTTTTAATTGTTTTCTGATCTCTGCCTCACCTATCCTGTTTATTAAAGGAAACAGGAATTTTTATTAACTTATAGGTGAGCTCAGGTGCACCATTTTGTGCAAGGAGAGGAGATCAGAAACTGCTAGACATAAACAGTGTATGTTAGATGGAGTTATGGTACCAGAAAGCAATGTGAGAAAATAAGCCAGGTCTATAAACAGTTCTCTCTAGTATGAGAGGAAGCCTCTTTTCATGTTTCCCGAGAGGGGTTTTTAATGCACTTTTTTCTCATCCTTTCATGACCACCGGTAAGTTGCTTTAGCAAATCACTGGCCTCACACACAAGGTTTTCTTTCAAACTTATTTACCAGTTTTCAAAGCCAGCTGTAGTTTGGAAGGGGAATGGATTGGGGGAAAAAAACATATCTATAATATTGAGGGCAATTCTAAATAATGTGAAAATATGTATGCAGGCTCTGCCCCAATGAATTGCACCATCACCATATGAAATAAGGGTTGCTTCATACTTTATCCACCTCATTTGTGCTTATTTTGGCAACAGGATCTAAAAATATACCGCCCAAACACAATGCAAGCATTCACTATGAAATCAGATTATTTAGCTAATTAGTTCTAGAAATGTTAGAGATTATGATACTGATTGGGTCCAATCACAGTTATGAAGATAAACCCTCTGGAACAAAAGTTCTACTCAAATCCTATCAGGCTATCTCATGTATGTGGATGTTTTTCCCCAAACATCCTGAAATCAGGACAAGCTGAGGAATTTAATAAAATGAAAATCACTAGATTTTCCACTTTTAACAAAGCACTCTATGACTCTCTGCAGTTATAATTTAAGAAAAAAATACCATGCTTACATATCTATCATAAAAATCTCAAATTCTAGTCCAGTATCAATGGGCATTCCTGCTCATTCAAAAAAAGATATTTGCAGAAAAGTATCAGATATCTGTTAATCTTCTACAAAATCAGGCATAGCTATATGGTTTACTTTCGTTAAACCCCTAGGCAAGCAGGAAGGTAAGTTAATATTGGGTAGAAGAAAAGTCAATTTAGAACCAAACATAGGCAGGATGATTGCCCTCACTGGATGAATTGTTTCTCTTCTTATATATGAATATGTCTCTCACTCAGATCATCCATTAGTAAGAGACATGTGCAAAAATGGAGAATTTTATTCTTTTGTTCTGACTTAAGATTTTATGGCAGCGATTGCTATAATTCAGATATGAGATGAGGCTTTATTTTAATTTAATTTAACAAGCACTTATATAGCGCTAACTATGGTCCAATAGAGACACCTTTCTAAGTGCTTTACTAATATTAACTCATTTAATCCCCAGTACAAATCCGTGAGATAGGCAATTTTTGATATCCCATATTATAGACTAGGAAATAGAAGAAGAGTGATTAAATGACTCCCTGAAGGTCACAGAGCTACTAACCTGCAAATCCAGGAATTCTAGAGTACACACTCTTAGACATTATGCTATGCTAGAGAGTGGAAGAATAAATTATAAAGCTAAAAATTGTTATATCGTATTTTTCAAATTCATAGCGAAAGTGAAAATCATTTTACATAATCTTAGTACAGGGTTCACAATTTCTCTCTCTACTTCTGCCATTATACTCAGTGACCCCATAATGTTCACCATTGATCCATAAAACTCTATAGCCTTTTACCCAAAATGTCATCTTTCCTTTTAACAGGCAGGGATGCACAGCAGTTAAAAAATTGGTCCTGGAGTTGTGCTCTTTAGGTTTCATGCTGGTTCTGCCACTTACAAACTCTGTAACTTTGAGGAAGTTACCTGCTCTGGGCCTCCATTTGAGTTGCTGGGAGGATAAAAAGAATTTTAAAAACTGACACATTGCCAGGTACCTAATAGGAGCTAAATAAATAAATATGTTTCTTTTCTCCAAAGTTGAGACCCTCTTCCCTTTTTCCTGGAATATGACCACCACCTAACTGGGCTCCTCCTTTTCCAACTTTTCAACCAATTCTGCAAATTAGTTATATTTCACAAGCTAGATTTGAATTACACTATATACCATACAAAGTAAAGTTGAAAGGTTTAATAAGCCATTCGATTTTCTGTGCACCCTGTCTCTAGTTTCTTTTTCCAACATTATATCTCTATTCATCCACGTTTTTGTATATAGTGCTCCTGTCGCACCAGAGATTCATATTTCCAAACACACTCTGACATGATACGCCAGGAATTATGTTTTTTTTTTTTTTTTTGGTTTGAATGCCCTGTTGAGTTATTACGCATAGCACAAAGCCTGTTTTAAAAGTTCTCTATGAAGCTACTCAGTTCTCTCATGCAAAATTTATTATTTTATAGAGGCACATGACTCACTCTTCTAACAGTTCTAATTACCATATATTATGGTGTATTTTATATTTTATAATTAGATGTATACTCATTGTTTCACTGTGTAGGAAGTAAAAGTTTTATATGCCTCTCTACCTATTATGTAAAAGTTCTCAATAAATGCTTATCCCTTGCAAAATTATGGATTGATACATACGTAATGATTTCTCAAGGACAATTTGAAAAACGTACCTATGTCAGAAATAGCAAAGAAAAATGAAAACTATATATTTATATTGGAAAATTGGTTGACATTCAACTTCTAAAAACAAATTTGGAAAAAAATAATAAAAAGCAGTTATACAGTTAATGGGAGCAAGCTGGAAATCGCTGTTGCCAAACCATATTTAAGAGTAATCAAGTTCTCTAAATTGAGCATACGTCTGAAGCATGATCAGGTTAACAAAAAAGAAAAGACCAGTGGTTTCTTGTTTTGTTTGGGTTTTTTTTCTTGGCTGAATTGAAAACAGAGTGTGGGGAAATTTGTAATTTTCCCTAGGAGAACAGGGTGAATGTATTCCCTCCATGAAGCCAATTTAGTGTCAAACCCTTAGCTGATGCTTCAGATCTCTACCAAACTCTTCTATCCCCCTTGAGCTTATTTATCCCATGTTTCATTTCTGCCTTGCTCTGTTCTCTGCTAAGTGGTTGTCTACTTGGAATTTTGTGTAACTAGACATCAGTGTAGTATCTTACCATATATTAAATTCACATTTCATAGATCTTTCTGAATTTAGAGACTTTTTCAAAGGAATAAAAAGGAAATTTTCAGTTAATTAAGCAGCATGTTCAGTCTGTCAGCTAATTAATTAAAGTATCTATTTCAGGTCAAATACCATGGAATTATGCAGTGTCACAAGGAAGACCTAATGTCCCATGAACTTGGAGTGAACAATGAATCAGGGAAGACAAACAAGTAAATATAAATGAGATAAGTATTATATTATAACACAAGGTGCTGTGGCTTTGCAAAACTAGACGTCTCAGCCTAGGACAGGGGTCAGGAAGCTCTATTCCTAAGGACATGATGCTTAAGCTTAACCTTAAAATGCAAGACAAATGAATGAAGGTAGGAGATAAATCTATTTTGATAACAAAAAATGACCCAGGTAGTGGAAATATCACATGTAGACTTTCTCTCACCTCGAAATGTTTTCCTCTCTCCTCAGCGCATAAACCATAGGTGAGAAAAAGATTAGGGACTATGGAAGACACAGAGAGAAGTCAACCATCTTTGCAGAGGAGACAATGAGAAAAAGAACAGGATACATAAAGCTGGAGGCAAGGCAAGATCATTCAAGATTGTCTAATTGCCTTAAGGATTTTGTATTTGATCCTAGACACTCTACCCTCCCCCCCATTACAAAGGATGAACTATCCTTTCAATTATCTAAAGCCATTTACTCTAGCCTACCAAAGACTTTGCTTCTGTAATCTCACTCTCTCCCCTGAATCATCAATTTTTCTCTCTACTGGATCATTCCCATAAAAAAAAAAATATGTTCCAAGAGATCACATCCTAAGAAAAAAGAAGTTATTCTCCTCAATAATTTTTTCCCTTCTGTTTCTTTGCTCCCCACTCAGCAATTCTCATCTAAAAATTTGTCTATACTCACCATCTATACTTTCTCACTAATCTACCTCACTTAAACACAATTATAGCAGGATTTGCCCATACTACAATCAAACCATCTTGTCACACTAATCAGTGGCTTTCATCATGCATTCTTCAGTTCATCTAATAGTATTTAACCAGGTGCTCCCCATCAGTTTTTTTTAAGAATGCTTTTTAACTCCTACCTTCATCTTCAATTCTGGAACCTTTTATAACCTCGCTATATGATAAAGGGTTTCAGAGTTGTCTAAGAGGCTTTCAACCACTGACATTTTAAATCTCCTGTCTTAATGCCCTAGCTAAAAATTTTAAATGCGCAATCTCCTGTGTTAATGCCCTAGCTAAAAAACTGAAATGACATAAATTTCATTTTAATATCCCATTCCTCACATATTTCTTGAGAGAGTTTCCCTCTCTCAAGAGCAGAAAATCAACACTGTTGAACTCTGGTTCAAAATGTCTTAGGGACTCTTTGCTCTGCAATCATTAAGCTGAGTAGTTGAGAAAGTGCCAGTATGTACTAATAATACCCACTGTAGGGTCACCTCTTTCTTATACATCACAGATGAAGAATAAGTGAGACAAGTATTATAGGATAACGCAAGGTGCTGTGGCTTCACAAAATTAGACCTCTCGGCCTAGGGGTAAGGAAGCTTTCCCTAAGGATGTGATGTTAAGCTTAACCTTAAAACACAATACAAACAACTAGAAGTTCACAGAGGTCAGCACTCTTGCCCTATCCCGAGCCTCTTCATCCAAGTGGAGTTGAAACATAATGGATGAGAAAATTTTTAAAAAGAAGGGCTGTTCTGCTAATGCATATAAGAGAGTCACTTAGTCACATGATTAAACTTATAATAGATAGACCTTCCTAAGTTTGTGCAAACCTGATTTTTATGGGAGAGCCGGATCCCTTGGGAAAGAAAAAAGATATCTTGCAAAGTAAACTAAAAAAGATTAAATTATTGGAGAGAGAAATAAAGATAAAGTAATTTTTAAAAAGGATGTTATATTTTACATTCAGGAAAGAAAGAAAGGCTGTTCTGCTCAATGATTTTTTACTGTTTCTCCTTAAACAGTAGCCATGAACACTACTATAACTTACTTTTTTGTCTGATCACAGAAACACACATACATATTGACTTTTGTGGTAAGATATGTATGTTAAATAACACCTATTTTATATGATAGAAAATAAGCCCTACTTTTAAAAGCAAGAAAGCATTTTGGGCACTCTTCTAATGGAGAATAACTAGAGGGCATGCTGTTATTAGTACAACCCTTTAAAATTATGGAATTTCAATGTTTGCATAGCTTATAAAACAGGCCATCTCAAAATCAATAAAGAAAAATATCACATAATAGTTCTCTCATTTCCACATGATTTTTTCCATGAATTTTCACATAGGTTGCCAGTTTTCATTTTAAACCTCAAAGATATTGTAGAGATCAGGATAAAAAATATTGCTGAATAAATTTTAGATATGATATATAGAGAGCTTGTGATGAACATTCGTCATCTGTGATATAATTATGTAAATATTGGCATTCATATCACAAATCTACTGTAACTAAAATGTGGCTGTTAATATATACTATTCAGGTTTCATTTCATTTTTTATCAGATGTGCTTATCTTCGGCATATTGAATAACTCAATTTCTTGTGAGGAGCACAGGCATCAAGAAGACACTACAACTCGAATAGATCATTTTATTTCTATACTGACTTCATACTTGTGTAGCTGAAGGGACTATCTCACCATTGATATTTTTACATGCTGAGAACTTAACTCCTTCTATCTCCTCAATGCATTTAACCATATGATATTTTTTCTACTCACCAAGAGCCAAACCCATGCAAGCTCTGCTGCTGTCATTGCCTGTTTGGATTAATATAAAGGGGAAAACAATGAACAACTTAGTGAGTTTTGGAGATGGGAGTATGAGTGAATAGATTAGGCAAAGGAAAGATAGATGCTTATGATGTGCAGAATGAGTTGCTATGTGGGGTGTCACAGAAACACAGGCTCAGGGCACAACAGACACTTTCAGCAGATGATGGTTTTGTTACTTACACAGCACAAAAGCTCCAAAAGAGCAGGGGAAGAAATTGGTTTCCTGGCCGAGGTGGGTTCAGTAGATTGCAGCTGCGCAGACCCCACTTCTCAAGAGAGAAGAGAGGCCAATCAATGGTGTTTGAGGGAGGTATTTATCCTCCCTGGGGGGAGAGAGCCCTGCCACTGAGAATTCCTGCCTTGATAAGCATCCAGGGCTGCTTGTTCCTGGTTTCCAGGTTTAAAACCTGGTCAGGCTTTTTCATTAGATTTAAATCTCCCCCAGTTTGTGGAAATGGAAAGAGACAGAAACATTGTTGCACAAGAGAAGAGGGTGTGGCAAGGAAGCGCAGGCTGGGAGATGGCCGCTGAGCATGTGTCCGTAACTTCCCAGCATGTTGTACCTTATGGAATATCTTGAATTCAACATTCACAATTTATTACTCAAATACCTACAGTCTTTGTGCGATTGTGAAAATCTTGTGGCTGGCATTCCCTAATCCAGTGTATGAACAGATAAGTAAAAAAAAAAGGACAAAAAATAAATAATACGGAGGATAAGGGGTATGTGATGTTTTGGGTGTTCTTTCTTATTTTTATTGTTTTTGGAGTAGTGAAAATGGTCAAAAATTGGTTGTGGTAAATAAGATTAAAAATAACAAAAGATAGATTATGGTTATGGATGCACAACTATATGATAATGCTGTGAACCACTGATTATACACTTTGGATGATTATATGGTATATCAATATATCTCAATAAAATTGCATTTAAAATAATCTGTGGTCTTCAAGTGTCTTGTGTTTAATTGCAGCACAGAGTACTTCAACTCTATCAGAACTTTACCATTTTCTATTTGTGAACTATCCCCCATACTAAACTGCAGTTTTCTCTCTTTATTCTACTTAATACCACAGAAATGGAACACATCACAGTTTATGAACAGGCATTGTGAGCTGTGTTTTAAAACAAATGAAATTATATACTCTCTTCAGGTAAGTCAATATCCATAATAAAATGTTACTCTTAGTTTTCCAGTCTTACACTGTCAAGTAATATCACCTATAAAATACTGTTGGCAAATTAACAGATCACATCTTTAAAAACTCATAGTCAATGAACAGAGTTAAGGAAAGAGGATACTTGCCACCTTCCAATTTCTCACTGATCAATGGAGATTCTAGAATCAGCTTAAGAGTTGGTACAAGGGAAGGGGAAGCTTGGTTTTAGATTTTTAAGTTTAGTTCACATGGGAGAAAATAGGAGAGTTTTAAATTTCTAACTGAACCCTAACCTTTAGGTGTTGGTCTTTGTTTATTCTTGACAAATGCGATCAGAGTTTAAAGATAAAAAGGCTTAAATGGGCTATTAAAAAGCCCCTTGAACTTCAAAGAGCTCTTAAAGTCAACATTTTCACAATTTAAATACAAATGAATGAAAACATGTGGGTTACATTTCCTTTAAATTATACATGCAATTAAAAATTAAGGAAAAATACACATGGAAGATGAATTTTAGGTGTTTAGCAGATTCTACATTGAGTAGACAATAATGCCACACCACGTGTATGCTTAGTTTAAAATGTAAATATATCTGAACAGAAAAACATTCAACAGCACTAGATCAGAAGAAAGAAAAACAAAAAAACCTTTTGCTAACATAACACAAATCCTCAATGTCACCAAAATATGTTTAGTAATTTTCTGACAGCACTAAGCAATGTACCATATAATGCTCTAAGTTAGATACAGTCTAGCTTTCTGAGAGTTTATAATAAATCACAGACACAGTTAAATGCATTTGTTCATTTGACCTAAAAAGAGAAAACTAATAGGCAGTAAAATATTTATGGGATGTACAATGCACCACAAAGCACACAGTGCATATCAAGACTACATATGTGGCTGATATGGAAGAACCAAAGACTATGCCATCTGTGACAAAAGAGAGTGATACCGATGAGGGAAATGAGCGCGCTCTTTTCCGTCACATCTGGAAGGGAAATTAGATCTTACATGAGATTTAACTTTTAAATGAGAGAAGACAGTAGCTTGGCAGAGTTCAGAGGAACATTCCAAAGTACCCGGTGCTGCTAATCAAATCAATTCCGTGCACATTTGCTGAGCTATTTTTACCATGCAACTAGCAAACATCCCCTGCAAAGGTAGAGAAAACTCAGTGTTTTCAAGAGATTTCTTATGAAGCACTAGGTCTTGGAGAGGAATAGCAATCAATTATATATTCTCGACTCAAGTCAGTTTAGTTTTTCTGAATTGGGATAAGAGGGAAAATATGAAGAAGTTCTACCCTGGCAGGAACCATGTCCCAGACAAGCTCAGTGAAGGGAGGTGCAAACATAAATGTGGCCTGCCACATTTATTGTGTATTTGGTCACAATTCCCAGCCAGTGTTTTCTTCTTAGTCATTGATGCAGACTTCCAGGATTCTTCTGTTGATGCTGCATTTTCTCTAATTAGGGATTATATTCCCAAATTTATTCTAAATTGGATGCTAGAGTGAATTATGTAGGAGACATTTCCCTATAGCTATTGCATTAATTTTTCACTAGAATTTTTCTATTTGGCATTTGACATCTTAATTCCAAATTCATTCCCTTGGTGTTTGCAGATACCATAGAAATTTCTTTTATTACAGCCATACATCTTCCCCTTCATAATGTTGAAATGCATGTTTGGTTTTGAAACAATCAATCTCAACACTACCAGTTTCCTCCTATATCAGTTACCTAATGCAATCAGATGTTCTTGATATAATGAATCAATAGTCACATTTTTTAATATAGTGGGTTCTTCAGATCAGAATTTCAGGAGCCCAATATTAACTTGCTTTGTCTATTTTTTCAGAAAAGAAATGGGCTGGCATAATTAGACTTTCTTTTTCAAGAACATCAAACACACCTTTTATCAGGGCTGCCATTTAGCCAATCTTTAAAGTTCGTAACTTTATCCAGAATCTGATCTCTTTGGGAAGTAGTGAGATACCAATTCAGACCTATACATGAAATCTCTTTTCTAAAGCACTGATGACAGTTTCTGATGTTAGTTTGAGGCCCTAAGGGTCTGTCATAATTCTGAGTCACTTTTAGTTGACTTGATGATTTCTAGAAATGGAAGAGGTATCCATTACTTCTTGCTGAATCAAATATTTTATATTCAAGACTCTTGATTCAGGATGAGTACTTGGGCATTGTACCAAGATTTACAGAGGGCAAGACAGACAAGGCAAGCTGACTTTGTTATAAGTCATTCTTGACATCTACACCTGAAAATGTTTGAATTACCATAAGGTCACACAGGTATCTCATGAAACCCTAAGGTAAGAAACACAGCTTGTCACAGAATCAGAAATGCTTGCTGGAATCAGAGAGGAAAAGCCTTTAGGAATCAGAGATATTGTAGTGGTTAAGAGCTTGGAATCTGGAACCACACTGCATGTGCTCAAATCACAGTTCTCCAGCTTATTTGCAGTGCAACTTTTGAAACATATTATCTCTCTATTCCATATTTCCTCATGCATAAAATAGAGATAATAATAGTTCCTGTTACAGAGGATTGCTGTAAGACTTAAGAAATACAAAGTGCTTCCTGATACATAAAAATGTATTAAGTGGCTTCTCCTCCTTTAAAGAATGCCTGCACTCATCTTCGAGTGTGTACTTTAGCTATATATTGAAGTTTTGAGCTGTATACTCACACATACACATACACACACAAACACACACACAGAGCATTCAAGAAAAGTTCATTGCACCAACAATCAGTTTATTTGATATCATGGAATTGATTATATTACCTTTGGGCAATTATACCTTCAATACTTATCTTTAGTGAAAGTAATTCCTCAACATAAACACTAACAAACTGAGTAGTCCAAAAAAGGAAAAGAAATGAGCAAATGGGTAAATAGAAAGGGCAAACTGGAACAAAATGGTACATGGTACAGAATATCCATGAAATACCATTCACGTAAAAACAGACTCAGAGTAGTGATTTGCTTTATGTTGCACAAAAATTCTCCATGATGTCAATGTTTCTATGGCTTCAGTACGTGCCACTTACAACTCAGTAAAGCGTGTTTTGTCCTATTTAAAAGCCTATAAATAGTTACAACAAACAAAAATAGAGCAGTGTGCTGGGTTGAAGCTATTATGTACCCCTTTAAGAAAAGCCACGTCCTTTAATCTTCATCCAACATTGCTGGGTGGGATCTTTTTTATTGTTTCCATGGAGATGTGTCTCCACCCATTCAAAGTGGGGTAGCTTACTGGAGCCCTTTAAGGGGGAACCATTTTGGAAAAAGCTTAGAGCCAACAGAACTAACAGAGCCCACACAACTGGAGACCTTTGGAAATGAAGAATGAATATGCCTCCAGGAAAGCTTCATGAAATAAGAATGTAGAGAAAGCTAGCAGGGATTGCCATGTGCTTTCTAGCTGACAGAGGTGTTCTGGACCCATTAGCCTTTCTTGAATCAAGGTATCTTTCCCGGGATGCCTTAGTTTGGGCATTTTCACAGGCTTATAACTTGATAAAGTCCACCTTTTAAAAGCCATTCTGTTTCTGGTACATTGCATTCTGGCAGCTTTTACAAACTAAAACAAGTGGGAAAAACCAATATCTATACAAATCTATTGATTTTGTATAAAGATTTATTCATTTTTTTTTTTGTTTGAATCTACACATATATATACTGGAAAAATAAACAAGAACAGCTGAGAGGGTGGCACTCTGAAGAAGCAGAACTACAAGGGCAGAGTAGCGTAGCAGGTGTGGAAATATATTATAGCACCTAAATAAATAAAACAGCATGCTAAGAGACTAATGTTAGAAGATACTAGAATATCCAAAAATAGACTCGTGTACATACAGTTATTTCATACAACACAGTGATAGAATGTCAAATGAATAACTGATACTGGGAATCAGCATAGACATCTGTAAAAAATAAACTTAGATCCATAACACATATCATAGCTAGGACAAATTCAAAATTGCCAAAAGATTTAAATATAAAAAGTAAAAATCATAAGGCTAGAAGATAAGAGGCAAGAATCATTTTATAGTCATTGAAATGGCAAATCCTCTTTAACAATGACTCAAAACCCAAAACCATGAAAGGAAAGATTAATTAAATATAACCACATATAAATCAAAACCCCAACCAAGGAAGTAGTTAAGAGAAATCCAGCAGGCCTGAAGAGAGGGACCTAGAGAACAGTACCTAGCCAAGTGACAAAACCAAGGAACATAGATGACTTTCCATGTAAATATGGAAAGAGAACAAGGACCAAGGACCAGGTAGAAAATAGTGCTTCCTAACACATGCCAGCATAATCATAATCAAGGGCATGCCCACAAGGCAGCATGTTCACCTCCTAAAACTGGGATCCAAAAGCAAGGATTTGAAGAATAAAGTCCTTGAATTGATGAAGAAATCATGATTTGATTTGACTGAACAACCCTAAAGTCACTAGGTTTCACCACCAGACACAATGGCAGTTCAAGATATAATTTGTTGGGTTAATTTATATTTTTTTATAAAACATTCTCCACAGCAAAAGGCACCATACATTCACATGACAAAAAGACCATAAAATAAATTTATTTAATCTGAGTACATAAAAATGGAAATTTCTGTAAAAATAGCATTAACGAAGTTAAAATATAAATAATAAAGTGAGAAAAATGATTTGCAATATGTGGCATAGGAAAGGACTAATTTCTTCACCATATAAAGAGCTCCTAAAAGTTGTACAATGAATAAAGATATACAATACAAAAGAAGTATGACCAAAGGTCAGTCACAGAAAAGACCTATGAAAAATTGCTCTACTTCAGTGTACAAATCAGACTCTAATGCTAAAATCAGGTAACACAGTTTGTTGATAAATCCCTGGGGAAATAAGCATTCTCATATATTGCTGGTGGAAATGTAGGTTTTTATAAAATCTATGAATAATTAAGTGATATCTATTGAAATTATGAACATATATTAAATTTGACCCAGCAATTTCAGTTCAAAGAATTTGTCCTCTAGACTTGTTTGCATTCATAATAAATGAATATGTTTACTTTTTAAATAATACAGCATCATATGTAATATCAAATGATTGTAAAAAACACAATGCCCATCAATGAACAATTAATTAAATAGACTATAGTAAATCAATACAATGGAAAATATGAAGCTAGGTAAAAGAATAAACAAACATTTTATGTACTAAATGGAAAGATCTCTTGTGCTGGTTGGAGGCTGTTGTGTACCCCAGAAAAGCCGTGTTCTTTTTCCTAGTCCAATCTTGTTGGGGCAGACCAATTGTTTGGATGGGATCTTTTGATCAAGTCATTTCCATAGAGATGTAACCCACCCAATTATGGGTGGTACCTTTTGATTATATGGTTTCCATGGAAATATATCTCTGTCCATTCAAGGTGAGTCTTAATCCACTTACTGGAGTCCTTTAAGAATGAACTATTTTAGTAAAAAGCTGAGAGCCACACAGACAGATATATTTGGAAATACAGAAAGAAAGCACCTCCTGGGAGCTGTTTGAAACCAGAAGCCAAAGGACTAGCAGATGCCAGCTACGTGACTTCCCAGCTGACAGAGGTGTTCTAACAACGTTGGCCTTTCTTGAGTCAAGGGATCTTTCTCTGGATATAAATGTCTGTCTTTGATTGGACATTTTTATAGCCTTAGGACTGTGAACTTGTAACTTAATAAATCCCCTTTATAAAAGCCAACCCATTTCTCATATATTCCATTCTGGCAGCATTATAAAATTAATATATCTCTTAACTGAAATAACTCACTACATATCTTTTTTTATGTACATTTTGATTTTTCTACCATTTAAATGCATCAACTATTCAAATAATTAAAAGGGAATAATAAAGAAGTTATAATAAAATAGCACACACAAAAAGCCAGCAGGAGTTTAATTACAGAGACATTCTCATGTTCTAGGAGCAGTGGAATATTATGTGTGTTCAACCTCTTCACCATAAGAAAACTTTCAGTAAAAATCATACTCCGATACCATTTTTCATCCATTGGATAGGTAAAATTAATAATTTGAAAATATACAGTGTTGTTTAGGCTCTGGGAAATAGGCACTATTGTATATAGCTGATGGAATTACAAGGTGTCTTCCAACTCTACAGCTTTATCTCTGCATTTATTTTTCCGGCAAAGCCTGACTAGTTTTGTGATAGCTGAAAATGTCAGCTACTTGTACTAGGTTATGAATATGCCAACTAGTACAGACAAATAGAATCAGAAAGGATGCTGGAAATACTGTTTTTCTTTCGTAATAAAATAGAACACAGAAAAGGAAAATATTCTCCACTCCACTTGATGGTTGCAACTATGGTAACCATCTTGGACCATCAAGGCCCAAGCTAAGAATGCCTTCAGAGCTTTTTGATGGTACGAAGATATTATCTCTATCCTTTTAGCCACTCTGTTCTTTGCAGCTGTAAGCATTCTAACTGATATGTAAAAGCTAATTTTAAAAAATGGAGAAAGTAAGACATGGAGTAACATCAAATTATGATTAAAACTGTTTTTCATGAGTCAAAAATAGAGATGGGGCGGCTGCCGTGGCTCAGCAGGCAGAGCTCCGACCTGGCGTGCTGGAGGTCTGGAGTTCGATCCCTGGTGCCTCCTGCCCATATGCAAATTAAAAAAAAAAAAATAGAGATGTATATTAGCATAAGGGTGACAGAGAGATGGAGGGAATAGACTTTACTATTTTTTATAGGTGCACTTTGCTTCAGTAACAACGTTCCTTACTAGTGTGATTTAAGTACATATGGTTTTGATCTCACCGTCCAATGTAATTTGTGGGCAAAGCAAATGCTAATATAATTTGCTGAATGAATGTGGAATTCAAGAAAATAGCTTCTCAATGAACAATGATAACACCAAGTCTAGTCTCTTTTACTTCTTTGTTGATTTTATCTATTTCAGATGTCAGCACCTCTTTGTCATTCGGATCCATAAAAATAGTGGCTATTCAGAACAGAATTACATTCCTGGTCTCTCCTAAGCTATCCAGTAACCAGCAATTGGCTTATGCAAATCCAATTAATCTACAATTCTATGAAACTCCTGTAAAAGTACTACTGCCTTATAAAACTCTCTATGTTTGCCTTCCAAGCAAAAATTTTTTCAAGTGTATAGCCTAAAATACTCCCAACAATTTCATTTTCTCCAAATCAAGTCCTACAAAACAATTGCCTGATTGTTAGCATATTGGTATGGAACACATAAGTTAATAGTAGAATTTAAAAAGAGGAGTGTGGCAAGACTAATGTTAACAATGACTGAATCAGCTTTGATTAGTGAAAAAGGTGACTGAAATTATTTATTTACTAAATAATGAATCACTTCTTCAGCTTTAAGTTTCTGAACACACATAATATCAAGTTTTTCCCACTCTATTCTTTCGATATGCCGCCTTTTTCTGGAATATATATACATGTTTTCAATGAAACCAGTAGTATGCTCCCCAAATTGGAAAATTTTACCTAAATCAAAATCACATGCAAAAAGTAGATTTTAAAATTAAGAGTATTATATATTATTTTTAGTAAAATAAGACTATCTTATTTTACCATTATGTTTCTAAACAAATTATACTTTTTAGATAAAATGATTTTCATGCACTATGTTATTATAGAATTTGAGATGCGTTTTTCCAAAATTTTATAAAATCCAGATGAAAGTATGATAATCATAGTTATAACAAAAAATGGCAACTAAGAAATTATGAAACGTAACAAACATTTAGGGTTTCATTTTCCAGAATTCATGAATTGTTTAACATAAGATTTACTAGAATAATTAAATTATTTGTTAAACCTTAAATTCTATGTTGGCCATTCAAAAGAATTTACTCCTTGTACCTAATTATAGTGAGATACATCTTGTAGCTGCTAGAGGAACCAAAGCATAGCTGAAGTATAGCAATTTTAGTTGATCCCTATGCATAAAGGAACCTAAACTGCACTCTGTCTCTAGGAGTCAACTGAGAATGAAAGACGTGTGAGGGGAAGAGGAAAAGCAGAAGGATATAGTAAAAGAAATCTGAGATCTTTTGAGCAACCCACAGTCACATCAGCGGGCAAACAAATCCTCACATTCAACACCCAAAGCATTAATGAGTAATATAAATTTCTCTGAATGGGAATGCTGGAGGAGGGGGAATTTTCATCACACATTAAAAAAGAAAGTAAAACTTCCTAAAAACACTTCTTTAGCATATCTCACCGGTTAAAAGTTTTATTCCCTAAAGCAATGAAATCCATCTTTTTCTCATTCCCTCTTTCTCTCCAAACTCCTTTCTGCATGGCACCCTCTTACCAAACCCCCCTTATTTTCCTCTCTCATCCTGTCCTTTCTGCTTTCCAATCCCACCAGTCTCTATTCTCTCCCCTGTATTTATTTATGCATTATGCATTTCTGAGAATATATATGTTGCATCCATCCTATATACCTAGCATTGCTCTCAACAGTGGGGATTTACATACACACACAGGAACACACACATCTATTACACATTTCATTTCCCCATTTATTACAAATGGGGTTAACCTTTTTACAATTAAGGCTCCGGTTAACCCAAAATCATACTGCCCTGTGTGACCCTGTTTCATAGGATTTTAAGTAATTGCATTAGTTTTCCAGCTGAGCATAACCCTCACATTCACCATTACTCTCTTGCTTTCTTTGACTTCATTTGCTTTTGCCTCAGACCCCAGGATAATCATGCTTCAATGAACCTCACCAAAAGATCTGTGCGCAAAGGTATACAATTCCAGAAGGAAAGTGCTTAAATATCCCTCAAAGCAAGTGAGGCAAACACGGTGCTATTTGTATTCTGCTTTGGCAAAAGCTCCAGACAGGACACCTTTACTGTCGTCTCAGTATAGCTGTCCACCCAGTTTAATTCTCAGCTCATCTAAACATGGGCTGGTTTTACCAATTTCCCTGGAGGGAATCTGTCAAACTCAATTTTCTCAAGTTTTTCCCACTCTACTCTGTCGATATGCTGCCTTTTTCTGGAACTGAAAACATTCCTTCTTGTACTATTCTTAGTAACAATATTTCAGTCATCTCTCTTTTATCTAAAGGACATTATACATTCATTTTTTGCATTCTATTTTTTATCTCTAACAATTCCATCATATTATGAGCATCATACCATAGTTAAAAAAATAACTAATTACACTTCAGCGCATTATGCTAATATGATTTATTTCTTTCCCTTTCAGTTTTGTCTATATTTTAAAAGAAAGGGAAATATTCCAGAGCTTTCCTAATGTTATCTAATTATAAGCAACTCCTGGTCTTCATGTGCATTTAACCAAATCTTTTCTCTCATTCTGAAACATCAGGTCCCCTCAGATACTTCTAAAGACTGTGTCTTCATAGTACGCTTTTTTTCACCTCTGTGTACAAAGCATTACTGTGTGCATAACCCACGGAGCATCTTCACAGAATAAAGCATTCTTTCCTTTAACCAACAGGAACAATAGGGCTCTTCAAGCCAAACAGGTCTTTTATAATATCACTCATCTTCTCCAATTGGGAACATTAGGAAAATATGATGTACATTCTCCCTAGGGTCTAAACATCTTTCCAAGTAAGTCTTTAAGCCCCCACCAGACCATGGAAAAATCAGAATGAAACGCCTTTTATTTACACTTCAGTGGAAATGCTGGACTAAAAGGTTTTAAGTAAAAATATATAAAGACAAATCTAATTATGGTATTTGTGTCGCAAGCACTGGATTATGCTGCTAATGATTATAACTATTTTTAGCTTTTTCACATCATTACTGCTAATGCACTTGAATGGTGCACACATGTTAATATGGAAAACAACTCAATGGGTATCACTTTAAGTCAAACTTGCTTGAGGTGACTTTCCTTTTCCAAATAACTTTCGTTCTATGCTAAGTGGGAAAGAACTCATCGGTACTCATGGCACATACATTTCGAGGCCATTTCCATTTTCTTAAGGTAGAAAAATACCTTGTATAAAGCTGTTTTAGGTACCCACAGAATGATATCTCACAAGCTGATGGAGGATGGGAGGGAACTAGCACCAAAATAATCAGGAGTGGTTTAAGACAGCTTTTCTTGTGTGTAAAAAAGGAAAAAAAGTACAGCCTATAATGGTTCATGAGGCTTACTTCTCTGATATTTAGGTTCCTCTACTTCTCGTACACACTCCAGCCTTCATTGTATAGATGTATTTCAGTCTGGAGACTACAAATAATTACTGTAATGTAATCCTTCTGTCTACTCTTCCAGAAAGTGATGTCTATCCTCAAAAATTTAAGAACGTTAGAAGACCTTTTTAAATAATTGTGACACAGGACTTAGAAAAATGAAAGCTTATTTCCCTCCTCTCTCTTCCACCCTCCCTCTACCTCTCTCCCTTCCTTCCTTTATTCCCTCCTTCCTTTCTACCTTCCTTCTTTTGCTCTTTCCTCACAGTCTTCTATTGATCAGTAACACATAGTCCTCATTTTCTTAAATTCCAGTGCACAATTCAGATCAAGTAAATCACCACATATTGAGACTTATTATCTGCAAGTCATTTATCACTTTTAAACTACTCTTCGGTCAAGGTCACAAGGCTTAGAATTTTGAAGTCCAGAGATGAAAACCTCTGCAAATAAGAATCAAAACCAGGCAAGGCACACTACCTCCCGGTCACCAGAAGCTCATCTAGGCCATTGTAAGTAAGGGCCTCATTGTTTTCTTGGCTTCCACTGGGGTCTGCAACCAGGCCCTTATTTTGAATGTCACTGTGCCTACGGATATATGCCCAATTCTGACTCATTTTGATTGCTTGACTCCCATTATTGCAACCATTTATGATAGGGCATTTGTCTTTCTCAGCTCCTTCTGCCTTTGCTAACCCATATTAGACAAAGGATTCACCTTATACCTCCAGTCTTTTGCTCATGAGTGGACTTGTGGTTTTCACCTCAGGACATTCTCTGTGTCCTGAGGCGTCTCATCACCAGCTGATTATAAATTCCCAGCTAATCTGGTTCCTCCACTCCACTGTCTCAGACCACTTTTGCTAAATGGTTTTATCCCATTTCTAGTGATAACCATTCTCCGTAGCACATTCTTTTTTTTTGGCTTGGGCAGGCACCGGGAATCAAACCCAAGTCTCCGGCATGGCAGGCAAGAACTCTGCCACTAAGCCACCCCATAACTCATTCATTTTTTGAGGGTATGAGAGCACCACAGTTTAAAACCAAGCTCACAAAATTCATAATGTTCATTTTAATATTAATTGGGATAAAGCACCATTAAGAATTCCAGACAAAGAAGGAGAAACTTGATACTCTTTCTCAATTTCTCCTCTCTTCAATTCAACCTACTTTGACCAACACAGACAGTACAACTTCTAACACATTTTTCTTCTGTGAAACAGTAGTGGAGGTTTTTTCTTCTTCTTTTTCCTTCTTCCTTCTTCCTTTTTCCTTCTTCCTTCTTCCTTCTTCCTTCTTCATTTTCCTCTTCCTTTCTTCTTCTTCTTTCTTAACCTCTCTTAGGAAATGAAATGTGTTTGCTTAAATACCTCAGCTGGGTTCATAATGTTGTATCATCCTTACTGTGCTATTCTTAGGTTCTCTTCTGTTCCTTCTGTTTACCCAACCAATTGCATCCTTTCCAATCCCTATTTTCCAAAATTGAACTTTCCCACACTTATTCCATAAATGCAATACTTATTTATCTCCCCATTCGAGGCAGCTGATAGCTTTTCCCAGTAGCTAATTTTGCTTACAGAATTCTAAACCAATGGTCTTGGAGAAAACAGGAGACCTAATTGAAAATATTAAGTATTCAGGACACTGGAGTACCACGGACTATGTAACAAATATTGCATGACCACAAGGCAGATTTTTACGTTTCAAAATAAGAACAGCAGGGCAGGTCACGGTGGCTCAGCAGGCAAGAATGCTCGCCTGCCAAGCCAGAGGACCTGGGTTCGATTCCTGGTGCCTGCCCATGTAAAAAAAAATAACAACAGCAACAAAAAAAAGACAACCATGCTTAAAATAAAACAGAGTTAGTGTTAAGAAGCCAACAGTTTACATGGAGTTAAGAGACAGTGCAATTACTATAGTTTCCAGGTGGCTAAGACAAAACAGGACCAAGGAAAGGCATATTTCACTACACAGCTTTTTGATGAAGGAAAGCCTACACACGTTTCTTGAGTATTACATTTTTCCACCAAGTTTGAGTATTTTAGAAATATCACATTTTATAAAGGTATTTGAAAAGAAATAGCAAAGCAATGTTTATCTAAAATATATGTACGCTCCTATCTATGTTGCACACTCCAGGCCTGGGCTCTCATCTCGTTTCTCCTGGATTGCCCACTTACCTTATATTTGCATCTCTACTGCAATATAGCAGCCAGGGAGATCCTGTGAAAACATAGATCAGATCATGTCATTCTTCTGCTCCAACTTGCCAAAGGCTCCTCATTTTGCCCACAGTGAAAACAAATATTTTGAAATGGCCAACAATGCCAAGGATTTTTCAGGAAAAATAAAAATCGCTATAAAAGAAGTTTTGAGAAACAATAACGGGAAACAAAGATACTAAAGCACATGTATATAAATGTGAAACATTGTCGATATAAAAATAATGACTAATTTGTGGAGTGGGAAAATAAGGACAGAAGTTAAACAAATGGGCAATGATAAAGCATATATATAAGGAAACATGATCAAAATTAGAATTTGTTAAAGGTCTTGTACTTTGGGTTGGAGGATTTGAGAGTCATGCGGATATACATTATTTGCATTCTAGATCAGGAACTAGGCATGCAGATGAACGTGGAGCTACAATATTTATATATTCAAATAATTCTTCCTTCTCAACAAAACCTTTTCTGGGTATAAAAGAAAGTGTTTCATTAATGCATTAATTTAGAATTTGTTATATTGTAGACATTGTATGTAAAAGTCAGGCAAACTCAAGTTGCCCTGCCAGTTATAAGCAAAATGCTTCTAAAATATGTTAAGCATTAACAACAACAATCAAAAAAAAAAAAAACATTGGCTTTGGTAAACTTTAAATTTAAAAATATGTATATTCTTAAATATTTTATAATTACAAAGGCCCACCTTCACATTTGAAATTATGGATATCTTTACTGTGGACGAGCTACTTTTTCTCATAACTATTAAATTCATGCTTGAGATATGAATTTTGTTTCCTTTCTATTTAATTAGGGATAAAAGGTCATTCAATGTATGTTTTAGTATCACAACTAAAGACACTCACAACCTCTTGTAAAAGCTCTACCACCAACTCTTGCTTCCTTCTTTTTTCTCTTTTCCTATTTTCCAAAGTTCTCCTTCACAGAGAATTTGAACCTCCCCTGTAGCTGGCAGCTGCTTATCCTAATTTCACTTCTTAGAATAAAACAGGAAAGACCTATTTCCCCTTTGGCATATCAGTCCTTTTCCTCTTTGGAGATAAATGTCATAGCTAAGGTTGATTGAGAATATGACAGCTGCTAGACACTGTTCACCGGACTTGACATTTAATCCTCACAACGGTCCTCGTGGTAGAAAATATCATGATCATTGTTTCTATTTTATGAAGAAGTAAACAAGTGCAGGGGTGTCGATGATTTGCCCAAGCTACATAGTAAGTGGCAGAGATGGTTAAATCCAGGCCAGCTGGCTTCTAGCTCCAGGCAGAGGCTCTGCTAACCCACATGTATACCAGCTGCTCCCGCAGAAGCCCTAAACGGAAACTTCCTCTGCATTCCCAGTGGCTTGGTTTCATGTCATCAGTGTTTTGATCATTAGGTTTTATTTCTGAATGAAGCTGAAAGCGCAGAACACTCTATACTTCTATAATATTTCCTTGACTCAATTGCAAGAATTCTTTTCACAGAGTATTTTGTCCATGATTTCTGCTGTGGGACACCGTAAGAAGCACACGGAACTGGCTGTTCTAGTCATCAGAGAGACGTTGCTGAGGACACTGGTTTCTAGGTTCCTCAGTTTGCCTTTATAAAGAGCTATGTGAGGCATTTCCTTCAGGTCGTGTCAGTAAGGCCTTGAGAAATTTACATTTTTTGTTTGTTTTAGGACACTGCGAGCAGATTAATAAACATATTTTATATATGGATGCCAGAAAAATCTAGACCTCTAAAGACCATGGATCCATAACACGCTAAAGTCATTACACATTGCATTATATAATCATGACATGTTTCAATTTTCCCCTTATTTTTGACACTTCATTTTATTTGAATTTCCACATCTTTTGCACATCTTTGCAAACTACCTCAAAACACTTGTGGGATAAAACAGGGAGAGGTATACAAACAAATGAGTCCATAAAGTAAATTGATTTGGAGTCCCCTCCTATCCCCTGCCACTCTCGTCTAATACATTCTAACTATTTTGTAATTAAAACTTTAGAAGGAGCATCAAAAGTGAATGAGAAATTCTAGATAATTCTAACCAATACAGATGATATTATTCACATTTATTTTTATCTAAAGGATGTCAGAGAATATTTAAGTTTTCTTAATTCACTATATTGTGGGATCCTAATGTTTTATAAAATTCATGAAGATATTTTGGGTAAATTCCTACTTAGATTTGTAAGCATAGGCTTTTCAATAAAAACCTTATTTTAACATCATAGCGATTTGTTTTTCACATACAGGAAGTTATATTCAGCGCTGTAATATATATTTAAAGCTTATGCACATAAACCTAAACAAGACCAAAGTGGCTACATTTCCCAAGAACAAGGAGATGAATGTGTGCGGGTGTAAACAGTTACACCTGCGTACATCATGCTCCAAAGCAAGAAAGTTCTCTTACCTTCATAAATGTAATGTCAGCCTAGGAACACTGTTACATCGATTTAAATTCTAGGAGTTCACACTGATCAAGACTGAGAAATCTGTTCTTTTATTGCCACTTTCTTTTGGAAATGTATTGATGTCAATTATTGTTGCTTTTAGATTAGCATCAATAATTTTTTTAATTAAATTGTGAACTGAAAGTGATAAGGTTGAAAAAGTGAAATTCCCCTCTGAGCTCATATACAAGAAGAGAGAATAAATTCCTGTATGTCTCATAGGAGGGATGAGTCAAACAAGTTATAAAATGAGACATGGTTTGGGCTCAATATAAATTAACCTTATTTTATTAAGGATAATTTACATCTCAGCAGATATGGTCCATATTGGGACTTTTAAGAGGCTTTAAATTTATTTGTGTTAAGAAGATTGTTTCTGTTTATCCATTCTCTAACAGGAAGGAATCTAAATTTGTTCACGTAATTATGGATCCAATATGGAATATAGCTAAAAAGAGGCTTCTAAGTTGGATTTTTAACTTTAGAAAGTGTATTTTGCAGGATATATATATACACATACATATATATGCATACATACACACAGAGATTAGACAAATAGATATAAATTAGTTATAAACTAACTAGGTAGTTAGGTGGGTAGATAGATAGGTTTGAGATATAAACTAAAATTATGTCTTTGCCACTGAAGAGCTCACTAATGAAAGAGGCAAAATCCTCAGTTTTCCAGAGAACCTAGATGGCAAGCCTGACTATAAGTAAACAAAATAAATTTATTCATTTGTTTTTTCCAAAATTCGTTGAGTTTTAAGCATAATAATTTTAAGCTTTTTCCAAGACAGTGCTGATTTAAAATATTTAAATTTAAGCAGGAAAAGGTAGGAAGAAACTAAACTTGATTTAAACTCATAAGGACAAAAAGCTACATTTTAGTGAAAAATACATACTCTATAGAATGGATCATCACAGACTACTATTGGAGAATTTACATTTTGGTAAAAGATACATATCACATCACTCAATAGCACTGACATTTGTAAATGTATCCATAAAACCAGATCTTAATGCTACCACTTAGGGAAAAATATGTTTCCCTGAATTTATTACATGAATGAATGAAATAATAGAATCTTTCTTAGATTTTATTATTTTTTAAGATGTTCAACAGATAAAGTTTTTTTTCATAGTTTACATTGTATGTTTTTTTTTTCCCACATACCACCCTATTAGTACCACCTTGCAATAGTGTCATATATTTCAACAAGGAAAGTTTTGAAGGTAATACAGTTACTTTTTAATATACAGCTTTTATTTTGGTATCAATCCCTTAAAACAGTCATCATACTCAAACCATAGATAACTTCAGGAAATATAGTTACTTCTAAGTAGCAGATATAAACTTATTGGCAAAAGCCATAGAAAGTATAAATTCCACTGAAAACGATATTTTTGTTAGAGCAAATATGTTTATAATCTATCCATTCTAAAATCATGTAAATAATATATAGAGGAACTTAATTCCTCATCAGCTATTGAGAGCACATTATCCATCGCATTGTAAATAATTGCAGTTTGAAAAGTTAGAAACATAGCTATCATGTATGCAGCACCTTAATTTTTGTACAAAGGTCCATGTTATGAAAGTGCTTACTGCAGGGCTTACCATGGGGCTTTAGGACATCTAATACCAACATTTTTGTGTGCACAAGAAGTAAAGATGATGGCATTTTTCTAAGTTGTGACATAAAACATTTACTATTGAAATTTAGAAATATTAGAAGTAAAAAAGAATTCACAGATTAAAAACCACTCAAAATCTTAATATGGCTTCTAGTTTGCTAATTGGAGGCATTTTTTATAAAAGCATTAATGGCAACATCCCTTCAACATTTATTGAGCATTTACCATGTGTTACACACTACTTTTGGCATATAGAATATATCAGTGAGTATAGTTCTCAGGGATCCTGTTTGTATTCAATTTTTTCTTGGGACAGAGTGTGTGACACGTATTATCATTGCCTGGAAATACTGAGAGCCCTTTTGAGGTGTAAAAGCATGAAGAGAGATAAATCCACATGATTATGTGTGGGTTTTTTTTAGAGCTTTTAGCTGCACAAATGCAGCTAGGAAAAGGGAAGAGCAGTATTTATCCATGGTTGTTTTTTCCAAGATAGTATGACAAAGATATATTAGGTAAAAGAATTTATCTTATATCCAGTTTAGACTGGATAAAACGAGGACAGAGTTTCTCAGGGAGTAACAGACAATGAAAACATGGTAGGATCTAGAACAGTGGTTCTCAATGTCTGGTCTAGGAACCCATTTCAGGGGATCCATAAGGTAAAAAGTATTTTCTAATAATGCTAGGATGTTATTTGATCTATTCACTCTCAATTTTTCATGAGTTCACAGTATGGTTTTCCAAAAACTCATAATGTGTAATACCAGAATAGTTTCATGCAGAAGCAGACATAAGAATCCAGCTACCTTCTATCAAATTAGACATATTTAGAGGTTTTCAAAATATAAAATAATGCTATTGTTCACTCAAAGTTTATTTTTGCTTTGGAAAATATAATTATTTCCAAAATCTTGAAATTTATGCTAAAATGTGATATTTATGTTAACATGTAATTAATCTATTGCTATTTCTTACAAAATTAATAAAATCTTTTAGTTTTTCAGTTTTAATTGTAAAGCAATAAATACTAATATATATAATCCACATAAATAAAATCTTTTGGGGGTCCTCAATACTTTTTAAGACTGTAAAGGGTTCTAATACCAAGACATTTGAGAACTGATGAATTAGAGGAACGGATGGGGTCAAAGTATTGTTGAAGTCATTGTACGAGGGAGAGGGAGCTAGAAACATGGAAGTTGGTGTTAAGGGAGTGGAGTGCATGAAACTGAGGTTGGAGAAGGATTGAATTTATTGAATGCAAGATCTAAAGCAGTGTTATTCAATAGAACATTCCTTGATTATGGAAAAGTTCTCTATCTGTACTGTCCAATATAATAGCCATATGTAACAATTGAGCACTTGAAATATGATTAGTGTTAATGAGAAATTAAATTGTAATTTTATTTAATTTTAATGAATTTAAATTAAAAATAAATAGGCAAATAAATTTACCAATACATGACTGATGTCATGTGGCTGAAGAAGGCTGAAGGATGAGATTAATGAGGAAAAAAATGTTTAAAAATGGAAGGCCAGGTGTTGGATCATTTGTGATACATTTTCCACATTGAAGTCATCAAGAATTAATGTATAGTTTATCAGTATATGACCCTCAAAAATGACTACTATTAATGAGCTCTTTGTATCAGTTTCAACTGATACCATCATGTGCATTTACTGATTTCCTCCTCACAACAGTCTTATGAATTTGTACTATTATTATCTATATTTTACAAAAGAGGAAACTGAGTCAGAGAGCTGTTAAGTAAATCTTTTAATACTGTTCTTTGAATTGGAGGTGGCTGATTTGATACCAGGTACGTGCTATGCTAAATGCATAGATAGGAAAGTTACCCACAGGGCTTGTGATGCAAATCACACAAAACTGAATCTATAGAAAATATATCACATAAATAATTTACAGGTGTTGTCTGGTAACTGTTCAATGTATTTTGAACCAGAAGCCTAGAAGTGTAATGACGGCTAAAATTCAGTTTTTGCAGGAACACATAAATCTTACTGAGTTTATATTTTCTACTTGAGCTAATTATCCCCCTTGGCCATTTCAGTGGTGATGATAAATATAGACACTGAAGAAGGTGTTGGAGATGATAACATGGAAATACTGGGTAGATGTATTTTTCAGAGTGCATTTGAATATCTTCTGGGCAGGGATGAGGTCCCTTTGTTGGAACATGAGGCAAATCCCACATTAGCTTTATTAAATCCCTATCAATACTGATGATGACAGGCTTAGAATATAGTGTCCGGCTTATTATTTAGATTAGTAAAAAAGTACAGATAATCTTTAAACATCCTTGATAACAGAACAAAAGAATAACATGGTTAAAAGATTTCAACTCCTTCTTACTAAATTTTTGTTAAATTATAAAAAAGGAAAAATATCAATTACTTAGAAAGCATTTTTTATATATCTTTAGCTTCTTTTCCTTTATTTTATTAAAGATGAAAACAAAGCATGTAACAACTGAAACTACTTACTAAATCAAAAAGGGAAAAGAGTTGAAGAGTGCCAGGACAAAACACAGTCTTTCTTTAATAGAATTAGTCTCTAAATAAATTAAAAAATCATGTAGATAGGAATGATTACTTAAACAGATAGAACTAATATAAAAAGCAATTTTCTTAAATGTTGAAGTCACTGACTGAGGCTAACAGATGAATTCCATAAATATTTCTCTGTTCTGTGCCCAGTACCATCCCAGCTGAGGGAGACTCAGATGTATATAACACAGGCAGTAAATATGCCTGCTTTCACCTGACAAAGTGCAGCATTAGAAAATTAAAGGAACCTGGGATATGCAGCCCTACATAAAGAATGAAATATTTGAGAGTGGTGAAGTTAAGAAAATAAAGAAAAAACTTCACAAGTATCACTACATAACTTTTTAAAAATTTGAAAGTAGTTTCCAGGAGAAATGCGCCAAGGGATATGTAGGATTTGTATATGTAATAAAAAGTCTTATTCTCTGCATTGTCAGTATCTCTAGTGTGACATCAGGAAGATATTGTACCTTTCTGTGCCTTTTATTTTTCCATCTGCCCAATTATCATAATGACTCATAATCAGTTAACAGTTCTGGAGGGTATAATGGGCCAGACTTTCTCTTCAAAGAGCTTTGAAACGTTTTTTACTGCTATCACAGTTTGGTGCTATTATGGATTTGGCAAACTTTAATACAACAATATATTTAATATTAATACCAACATGAAGAACAGACATTATTATAATTATTATCCAAAAAGATTTTTCTAGCTATGACATTTATTTAGAAGTAAACATTCTAACCTGTTGCTATATATGAATCTTTAAGTCGCCTGGGTAGTTTGCATGAAACTGTGCTGGTTACTAAAACAAATGATGCACCATTTTTGCATCTTTTTCTGGGCAATGTAATTTTATTTAATGTCTTCCATAATATTTAGTTAGATGAACCATTATATGTGTATTTCATTCAACAAACCTATTGGATGCTAGCATGTCCAACTAAAGTTGAACTCATGTGAGGAATACAAAGGACTATATGAATGATTTTTGCAATGCAGCAGTTAAAAAGTTAGAGAAGACAAATGAAACCAAGAGAAGACTAAAATATAATGCATATTATGTGGGGTATTAAATATAGTACAATGCTTAATGAACATCAAAATGTAAAGAAAATAGCATCTATTTCATTATTGATTTTCAAGAACAGAGAGCTGTCTGGTTTGTTGGCTATAATTTTTAGATCCATCAAGTATGTTGTATTTCTGTGCATTTTGCTGTGGCTATTTCCTGAAATATTCATGGACCACACTTGACTTAGTTCATTATTATTTCAGAATTCCATTGTGAAAATGTTGCTGTATAGCTCTAAAATTAGAATGGCTTCCTTTGTTCATGTAGGTTTTCCCTTTCCATCTGGAAGCTTCCTTATTGTCTGGGATATTGTTTGTGCAATGCGCCTTTATTTATTATTTAAGTGATAAGAGCGGATAGTAATCAAACCCTGATGAGTTGGCTGTGTTTCGATAAACACTTTATGTTATATGATCAGTGTCAGGTGACCTCTTCTCAGTAGAAAAGTTTACTTGGAACAGTAAGATATGAAGGTCACCCCATAATAGTGGGTCAGAATAAAGGAGTCTTAGATGTAATCTTTTCAAGTTATGATGCTATTTCAACTTTCTCCATTTAAGGATATATCTTCCTAACTGATTAGAATATATGTATTGGCAAATCTCAACACCATATCCCAATCAAGAAAAGGATGAAAAGATTCTGAGAGACCAACAATTCCCCGCGATCTAAAATCCATGAAAATTCTTACTTGTTTGCGTTTTAATGAACATTACTATTTCCAAAGTCACAGCATATTTTGCCTTAATTATTTTGTGATAATTGATTCAGAATTATTATGAAGTCACCAATTAGTGATCTGTTCAAAATCATTGGTAGGGTTAGCTACTTCTGGAAAGAAAAAAATAAATCTATCCTTTTGTGCTTCTTATACCTTTTCTTTATCTTGAGTTTCTTTAGCCTCTTATTTTATAGCAATTAAAGGGGAAAAAAAATCTGATCCTCATTTTGAGGCATTTTTTGAATTGTAAAATAGCTTATTTCTATATATTTATAGAAATATGCCATATACAATACTATATATAATGAATCTCCAAATTTCTATATATCCTGAAAGATTTAACTTACGTTAAACTTGTGTTTGATATTTTTATTATTTTTATAGATATATTTATAGACATATTTTAACTCATCCTTTAAGCACTTTGAAAACACTCCAAGCATATATACATTTTAATTAATATTTAACCTTTTAGTGCCTTTTATCCTTATACTGCAAATTCATATTCTCATATTGGTTTTCTGATGCCTCTTCTTTGAAGAGTTCTGTTCTTTGATGAGCAAAAATTTTGGAGGAGCTTGAAGACAGAGGGAGATTGGGACTTCTACAAGACAAATTCTATAAATTATCAATGTTATCAACAATCTAATCTAATAAGAAAAGCTTTTTCTTATTGAATGACAAACTGTGTGTGTGAATTTGTAGAGACTATTTACCTTAGCTTGGCATATAGCATGCTTGGTTATTCAAGTAGCTCTTATGAATAGGAATTTAGGAATGAGCATCAATTTTTTTTTCTAGATAAAGATCAGATCTCACAGTTGTAGATGTTTCACATTATTTCTGACAGATGATGCTAAAATTCAAAGATAGTAGATGTTACTCTTCCAAGTTATGATTCTTAATCTTAATTTCCTTTTCATTTACAAAAGGAAACTCCAAAGTGCATGGACATAGGCCACATTTCTGTTCTCATTCCGTCTTTGTTGAGAATATGAGGCTTCTTTACCTATTTCACTGACTCCTCACACTGATCACCCTTCCCTTTGCTGAGCACGCCTGAGTAGACACAGCAATATTCAAAGTGCTGAAAACTCAACATAGAAATCAGCCTGACCAACCAAGTGGAATTTCTTCTAATACTGAATCTCCTATCCAGGCTGAGATTCCTAATCTTTGATGATTTCCTAACACTCTTCCAGTAATCAAATTTTATTTTTCTAAATCTTGATTCATAGAGAAATCTTAGCTATTAATATGGTTGTAACTGTCTGTATTGACTTTTAACTGCCTGTATTGATTTTGCTGACTGAACCTGAATTTGATTGGTATTTGTAACTTTCAAATTTGATATTGTTCTGGGAACAGCCAAGCTGTTCAGCAATTAACTTTTTTTTTTTTTTTGCATGGGCAGGCACTGGGAAACAAGCCCGGTCTCTGGCATGGCAGGCGAGAACTCTGCCACTGAGCCACCATTGCCGCCCTTGGCAGTTAATTTTTTATTTCCAGCACTAAGTGGTATTTGATATGTAACAAGCTCATAATATATACTTTGTTTAAAAAATTAAATCATGTAAATTATATTTTCCCGCTCTTCCCTCACTCATTTAATTTCACTAATAATCAGGAATATATTATTGAATTTTGCAATTCAACTTTAATATCATGATATTACTTTATAGAATTTTATATGTTATGACTATGGTATAGCATATTAATAGTGTTTTCTATTGTATAAAACATACATTATAAATATATTTCATTGAATGTTATTGTGATACATTCACTATGATATAAAACGTTACCATACTAAGTCATTTATGTAATTTTATTAATTCGAGTTCATTATTAACTCATTTTTGCTTAAACTATATCTCATCACATTAATATTTTTGCACTAATAACCACTTACTGAGCGCTTGCTATGCGCTAGGGACTAGTTAAGCCCTTCATATACAAAACCTAACATAATCCTCAAAACAACTTCTGGCTTATTCCCATTTTACTAGAAGAACTGGAATTCAAACAGTGATACACACAAATTCAAAATGATTCTAGTGAACACGTCTCTTTCCTTCCTCATCACATATCACATCTTCTGAGAAATGCCAACCACTACACAAAAATATCTGCATTTTAAAGACTACATTTAGAATTCCCAACAGACACAGCCAATGCGTGCCCTCACACGTTATAGTCCCTATTTTACAGCATTGCCAAGACCATCATCGTTACATTGAATAGCACATGTGCACTTTCCGTGCAGTTATGTTATATTTAATATAGTGAAACTGCTTCCCACAGCTCAGTTCACCAAGGAGAAAAACAAACAGATGTTGACATGGCTCACTGTGGTCTGTTTTCTTAAAATCCAAATTTCAGTTGATGGTAGAGTCGGGAGAGCAAGCTAATTAAAGTCGTAAATTAGTTGATTATTTTAATGACCAAAACATAGCACTGATGGTCTGTTACAAAATGTCATTCTAATATTAAGTTTCTGGAATTATTATACTTAGTGGGAAAGGATGTGAGAAATGCGTAAGTTCTGCGACTTACTCCATCCGTTCTCACTGCTCAGCTTTGCACTTGGGCGTTTGAATGTGGTGGTCCCAGGCACAGAGGCCCAGACCCGCACTTCTGCAGAAAATGCAGCCTGGGGCTGAAGCGTGGAGGTGGATTAATTAGCTAGAGCAAGAGCAGTGAACACCTGGTAACTGTGCCTGTTGCCGCTCATTATGTCATCAACAGCATCAACTGGCTATAATTAATGAATAAACTGTGTCCCAAATTAGCCCAAGTCTTTTAAAGGAACAGGAGTTTTATTTTTCTTTTGCCACAATAGTTTGTGGCAATAGATTGTATTTTTTGCAAATACACTTCACTGTTTTCTGACCCTGTAATGAAGTAAAAAAGCCTCACTTTTTGACCGAAGGTGGCTAGAGGAGGCATGCTTTCTAAATTGTCACTTATTTTTCCTAGATAAGGCTGTTTTCCCAAATCCTTTTATTCATCTGCAAATGTAGGGGCTTGCCATACATGAATAGATCATGACATTTTAAATGTATTTTCCATGTAACTTTTTTCAAAAAGCTTAAAATGATTCTAGTCAAATGTCCCATCAAGAAGCCAAGAAATCAAGAGCACAAATATTTTACTCATGTAATTAACCCACAGGTAGGATTCTTTCAAGAATTACATGCAAGTTCTGCAAATAAAGGATTAAGTAATTTAAGGTAAAAATCTTTAATATAGTTTATTAAGCCTTTTCATTTGTAAATGAGTGTTGTGTGTTTGAAATTAATTTAAGCTGAGATATAAAAATTTAAAAGCCCCACTATTCAAATTTTTAGAAAACTATATTATGGCTACAAAGATACTAAAGACTTTAGTCGACCGCTGAAAGGTACCTGTGAGTTTCACTTGTAACAATGACACTTGTTTTTCAACTGTTATGGATAGTCTAATAAAATTCCAGAAAATGATAGAAAAAAATCAAAGCATCAGATATATTACCTTTCCATTCTAGAATAATGATATATAAGAACATCTTTTCCATAATAAGTTATTACTTCTCCAAAAATGAATGGAATATAACTCAAAATTCTTAAGGAGTAGAGGAAACCTTCACATATTAATATGAATTTTGAAAACATATAGGAATATGGCACTTATCAACTCACCTGAAAATTTTAAAGCTACTGTAACAAATTTCAGTTTTGTTTCCTATCTTTTTAATAAGGCATCATACCGACAGGCCACTAGATGGCTAACAAGCATAGAAATGTAGATTTGAGTGCGTGTTGTGTGTCTCTTGCATACCATATATAGTGTCACAATGTATTTTTCAAACTGTCTATAAAAGCAAGTTTTTATGAACAAATGGAAAATGGAAAAGTTATATATGTACATTCCTCTCCATCCCCCCAAAAAATTTAGTTTGGGAACTATACTTTGGAAAAAAAATAGAAAAGACAAGTTATTATTTTCTTGTTGCCAGAGACCTTTTTGAAAAAGTCATATTTTCCAAAGTACTTGAACTGAAAATGAAAGATGTCTAATCAAGAAGCCAAAAGCAAAGCAAGTGAATTAAGGATTCTTAATTCCCACTGTGATCTTAATTTTAACTTAATTTTTCTAAATTACATGTGTCTTTCTATAATGCAATTTCTTCAGCTTAAAAAGGTCATATTAATTTGACAAATTGCCACTTGTAGAGATAATTTTGGCACTTCAAGTCAAAAGTGTTTTAATATAAACCTTGAGAGTTCAATGTAAAACAAAGAATAGTATCACTACCTATAAAAGCTTCTTCTTTTACATAGAACTTTTAATCCAGAATTTAATTATATTATTATTAATATATCCATATACTTTGTACAAAACTTTAGTTGTTTTTTTCTTTTTAAGTCAGGATTTGGGGGTGGGGGAGATTGAAAAAGTTGAGTGATGCCATGTCTTGTATCATTTTCTGTATCTGAAGCAAGAGTTAAGAATTAAACTCATCAAATTGCCTGTAGTGAAAAATGCATTAATCGTTCTATAAGCAGTCATATCAGTTTAGGTCAGATATTGCCACCAAATGAGTATCAGCAAATCTATTATTTTTCAAAGCATTTTGAACTTCAGAATTGCAGACCCATAATGTTTTTTCTGTTTCATTGATCATCATTTAGCCCTCAATAAAAATCTTGAAAGCCGGGATTACTCATCCCAGTTTATAAATAGGGAAATGGAGGTTATAGAGAATAGCCAGCTTGTTTATTTGAAGCCACATCTGACTGCTCCAACCCTGTGATCTCTCAGTAACACGTGCTGCCCCAGAGGAGAAAAGTGAAGAGAGAATGTTGATGAGAGACTATTTGGTTGCCTTTTCAACCTGAGGGAAAGAAAATCACAGCCCTTCTCCATATTTAGACGTTATTAGGGGGAAATAGTGCCATGTTTGTACAAAAATATCCTCCCTGTGATAAGGGGATAAGATGTTTCTTGACGGTAGTTAACAACAGTTACATTACTGAGAAATCTGATTCCTCCCTTTCTCCAGTTAGGCACCCACTCTCCTATTCTGGAGACTATGCTTTCTGTTCCTGGAAAATGCAAGATTTGATTCAGTATATCAATTTTCTTAATAAAACACTTGAAATCTCAGTAATCATATGCACAAATAAGAAGGCCAATGTATTGTAACAGACATTTGTTACAATAGGTCCAGATAACTTAAAATCTTAATGAGTAGCCCCACGAGCAATCACTAAACCCAGTTATCAGAATTGAAAAGCTGGGATAAAAGTAGTTATCCCAAGGAGTTGTGAGGATGAATGAGACAATATATGGAAAGTTCTTAGCAAATTGTCAATACTCAATTAGTGGCAATCATTATAAGTCTCATTTCATAGATGAGGAAAAAGGTATAATAAATTAGCTTTCTTTCCCAACAAAGTATGTCCCAAATCATGACATCAAATACAATTGAGGAAAAGAAAGGAAACACTGAGTGAGGAAAAAGTAGATTTTAAGGCTATGAATCACATAGTTTCAGTTTACTTCTAAATGAAACAAACAAAAACAAAAAATCAAAGAATTATGTTAATACCTTATATATGTGAGTGAATGAAAATGTGTTATTGAGATATAATTTAGTGTCAGAAGCTGGAAGAAATGTTGGTATGTCTTAAGGTACCACAAACATTATGATGCACCATAAGTGATTATTTGATTAAAACCACTAGCTCCTATGATGCTCATAGTTATAGAGAGGTTTTTAAATTTTGTGAATCATTTATTTGGCAACACAACATCTTAAACACCCTTCATCTAGAAATCATCTTAAATTTGAATTTATAAAATAATCATTTGAAGCATGTTTATTCAATAATTGCTTTAAATAATTAAATAAATTTCTTCTGGTTTGGTTTGCTCTGTCGGTAAGTTTCAAACATCTCTAAAAAGGATGCTATGGCTGGGCTTCAAAATTATTTTCTTTGACTGAAGAAAGTTAGATCCAAATTTGGTTCTCTTGCCTAGATTTACATTATTAAAAATCATAGCATTCCATTCCATCAGACTTTATTCTAATACTCAGTGAAGTCAATGCTTTTGCACATAATACAATTTTGAGTGATAATTTAAGCAAGACACAAGGGGATTAGATTGAATTTTGCTCTTTTCATTTGTTTGTTTTTTAACTGAGGGGGTTGTCTTAGTTATCTGTTGCTTCATAACAAAGTACTCCAAAAGTTAGCAGCTTAAAACAACAAACATTGAATGAGAAAAACAGTGAATTGCTATAGTTAATGTCTATAAGAGCTTGTCCACAACCCAAAACTAGACATGTTCTTATTCTAATTATTTCATTGTTAGTATTGTTTTCAACCTACAGTTTATTTAAAGGTTTTTTTAAGCCATGCCCATTTTGTTAGAGCATTTTCCATAGTGCTAGATATCCTACTGACATCACCTAAGTGTGCATACACAAACTGCACTAGATTTCAGAGCTTTCTTAACACATAATTTGCAAGGCAAGTGATTGAAGGACTGCGTGAAAACACTAATATCACTCTATGTGCTAAATATGATTAAATCTGCATAGTTCTTATTTTTTATCAAAATGTTACTATAAATAAAATTTTAAATATTTTTCCTATGCTAATAGATCATTTTGTACACTCCCAATACATTATTTAGAGACTGCTGATGTAATGATCCCTGAATTTATCTCCATGACTTGTTGGTGGTAGAATTAATTTTTCATCTTGGGCTCAGACGCTTAGGCAATTGATGACTTCTCCTTGAAGATATTCCTATTCTTACTGTCATAGCTTTTCAAAATTGAACCAACCAACCAAAAACAAACAAGAACAACATTAACAACAGCATAAGCCCAGAACCCTTCTATTGATGTTATCACTACTCAAATAAATTTCGCAATACAAGAGCAAAGAAAGGAAGGTGGAAAAGTAAGTAGGAGAGCAGAAGGTGTAGTTGAGGCAGGGAGAAATAATCCAGTTAAGGAAGACATCAAAGGAAGCCTGGAGACAGCTCTTTAAATAAGTGGTCCCTACCCTTGGCTGCCCATGAGAATTACCTGAAGAGGTTTTAAAAACCCCAAGTTCATGCTGCATCTCAGAACAAATAAATATAATTCAAAAGGGCTGAGCATAAGACCAGGCTTCATTAAGTTGTAAACATTGCTGGGCAATTCCAGTGTACAGCCTAATTCAAGACCCAATGTTCTAAATCATAGGAAAAACAGACTGGACCCTGATGGACATTTTCTTTATTGAGGAGAGCTTGGTTGCTGGCATTCATAAGAAGCATGATGCTCAGAGCCAGGCAAATGGCTAGGTAATTGGTCCATATTTTTAAAGGAATCGTGCAGTGGATAGGAGTAAAAAATGAGGGAAATCCAATTATAGAGATTAGGAATTTATGAAAATGAGACAGGGTGTCAGGGTCCAAGCACGCTCACTGATTGGCCTGGAACTCCAGTCTCAGAGAGGAAACTAAAGTGCAAACCAGGACAAGACAGAAGCTCTGTCATATGGCCTGGGAAGATATGGTGCCTGCTGACAGGGAGGGAAAACTGCAGCTCAGTCAACAAATGGCTGCCTGGGATTCACTCCTGCCACATCCAATTCGTTAATGGGGTAACAGTTCTGACTGAAGCCTCCACTCGCTGTAGAAGTGGGATTCTTAGTCTACTTGCTTATGTAAGGATCAGGAGTGTGTGCAAGCAGGAAAAATCAGAACGCACACACTTGGGTGTTGGGAAAGGCATATGTTAGTTTAAATAGGCATTGTTAAAACTGCCCAACAATACAAAAATCAGAACAGTATAAACAAATGGATTTTGTATCTAATAGAGCCCAATGCTCAATAGCGCTTTTTGCCTCTAAAACCCAGGATATAAATGTTAACGGATAATAGCAAAGCTGAGTTTTGTATGATGAATGTCATAGAAATTGCAGAGAATAGAGCACCTGATGTAATTTCTGACTGAATAGGAATACCACATCCAATTTTCAGGTTTCATATGTGTGGTTTTTAGAAAAAGAGAACTGTAGGCACAAACTGCATAATGAGGCATGCAGCCATACCCTGGAGGTCTGAGCCTGGCTGCAACGAGGTTAGTTTAAACACTTATTTGAATTCTTGAAAAAGCACACTGTTCAAAGTGATTGCAATTTGCTTGCTCCAGGAAGGGAATGCAATTAAAATATGAATGTAAATAAAACAGGACCAATTCTGATTATTGTTTAATGATAAAATAATCTAAAGTTGTTCTGAGTCAGAGATTTTTTTCCTAATGCTTTTTTCTTTCTACTCAAATGATAAGGAGAAGAAAATGAAATTAACTGAGTAACTACTCTGTCAGGCTTGTGAAGTCACACTATTTAATCAAGAAAATGTTACAAGGGAGGTGTGCTTCTTTATTTCTACTTTACAAATAAGGAAACTTAGGCTTTGAGACATTAAGAAATTTACATAAGATCACATAGCAACTGAAGGAAGCCAGGTTAGTCTGGTTCCAAATCCCATGTTTTTAGATCCATTTGCACTTCTGCCTTCCTGGAGACTTGACGTTTGTTGGTGATTGCCATAGTCTATTTCTTATGAAGCCAACTCAGTATCTGCCTATTTGTCATTAAGAAAATGGATTAAATATCTATTTTATGTATTCCATATAATGCTTCAACAAAATTAAATTTCTTAGAAGTACCAAGTTACTTATCACAATGTACAGAAAAATATGGACTACTAATTAGTTGAGTGATTACAAAAAATATTCATAGATATATGAGCTAGGCAATTTTCCATCCTAAAGATTTATATGAAAAGGTAGACTGAGCTTATTCTTCAAGAGAATAAAAATGATTAATCAACAAGAAGATCTTTCTTCTACTAAAACATCTGGTATAGAATAAATACCATTGACATTACAAGTAGCTTGAGTGCTGTGAGCTTTAATAAATCACTCTGGTATAAAGGGAGAGACCCTTCTCTATTCTAACAATGAAATTAAAAAAAGAATCCTCCTACCATATGGTTCTGGATTAATGTTACTGTACATACTGTTCATGGATACTATTCCCAAGATGAAGGATATTCTTCAGCAAATTGTAGACTATTCTTCTAGTGGTGCAAATGATTAAAAATTGTTCAAATTTAGATGCTATGGTGAGCATGGACCATAACTACGAAGAACCTTAATGACGGCCTAGTAATAGGATAAAGAAGTCAGGAAAGCCATAGTTGAACAGCCTTTATATGGCTAGAATTGGGAGCCAGATGAAATAATCTGGGTTAATTCAGAGCTCAAGTTCAGAGGAACATTTATTAACAACTCTTATTTGCATGAATTATACAACTGTATTATCAACATAACATTTTACAATTTCTTTTCTTTTCATTTATTATAAATAATTAGAAAGTGAAGCTTGCTCATAAATTAAACTTGCTTTAACTTCAGAAATTAACAAATTAGTGACTTAATGCTTTTAATAATGAAATGTAAAAATTTGCAATTTTCTTAAAAATGTGAATGTAATAAGCCATTTTATTTATAGAATAAAGCATATTTTATTTTGTGAAATCAACTAGTGTCTTCACTCTATAACCAAATTAAAAAATTTTTGAGACTAAGTAATATAATTCAAAGCATAAATGCATCCAAAATCTTTGATGTATTGTTTCATGTTAAATAAAAGCGTTCCAGAATTAATTACACAGATTTTCCCACTATTTTTTAATACAACTTTTTATTAAGCAGAAATAATTCCCTATGTTAAGTTTAATTTTTATTTCCCTGGATGAATAAAGCAGAAGGAAATGTTGCCATGATTTCTTTCAAAATTGTTCTTTAAACTATTTTTATAGCTGTATAACTACATTGTGAAATTGGAATGGTAAATAGCTTTACTAATCCTCTTGATTTGCTTGAACTCCCATTTTACCCAGGACACTACAAAGAAGAAACCGAAAGCAACTGAGGCAGGCTGACATGCCAAAGATCCCTTGGGGTACTAATAGAGACCCCTGCCTTTGCCAGAAAGGAAAAACTGTAACAAACAGTCAAGCTGACACCAGCAAATCTGGCATCCATCAGATAGCCACAACCTTGCACAAACAATTCTACTTGTGCAGTTTGCTGATTAACAGGAAAGACACTCTACTTCAGGAAATTGGCATCTCCCTCGCAGCTCACGTAGCCATACTTCCCTCACAACTCATAACTCTCTTGCTCCTCTCCATTCTCATACATTCCCCCTTCGTCTCAAACAGCTATATAAGCTGCCTTCAGGAAGCCAGGCTTTTGAGCATAAACCTCCTTTGGTACTGGCTAATATTACTTTAGCTCGATAAACTACTGTGGGTTGATTTTCAGAGTCTGGTCCTTCTATTTTCAGTGTAACAATATATATATTAGGATTTTCAGGTATGATAGAGGTCCCAATGTCATCTTTCATAAATTTAAATTCTATTTTCAAAGAACTACTCAAAAGTCCATACTCAATAAATATAACAATAATCAGAAACCTAATGGCATTTTTCTGATTTTTAAGTCATCATAATGAACTGAAATAACCTAGAAATTTGCTGGATGATTCTACCAGAAGTAGAGTGTAGCTATTCACCACATATTTACCACTTTAAAGGTGTATTGTTACTATAAGAATCCATGAAATGAGTTAAAAATAATTTTGAAATGGGTTTCCAGGGGAAAAAAAAAAGTCAGGGGTAAGGCTATCTAAAGATGATATAAAGCAAGGATTGCAAATTACTAGAGAAATAAAAAAAAAATTCTAAACTGATATTGGAAGAAGATGGGTAAGCATTATTTGTGAGAATGAATAAATTATAAATTATATATCTAAACTGATGGAAATATATTTTAGAGGGCAAAGGAGTTAATGTGAATGTCCATATTTTTAAAAATTTGCTATTTCTTATAAAAGCAAATTTGAATTGCTCAAGATTACATCTAGCAAAATAATCCAACGATCACAAACTCTTCTCTACACACTCAAATACCAATAGCTGCCATTTATTGGGTACTTATTATGTTTCAGAAACTGTAGTAAATAAATGTTTTATATTCATTACCTCATCATTTAATTACTTTATATAATTCTCGCTACACCTTGAAATAGGGGCTTTTGTTGTCTGCGTTTTTGAGATAATGAAACTGAGACTTAGATTGTGAACCTTGTTCTGTTCATTCAGATCAGACAACAACGTGACAGAGCAGCACTGAAACACTTTTACTAATCCCAGAGCTCATCTCCTTTAATTCTATGCTAGGCTGCTTCTTAGAGCAAAACTGCTAATTTTTTTTCTAATTCAGGTGAAAATCTCTTATTAAACATGTCTACTTCTTATAACACAGAAATCGAAAAGAGGCTAAGGTCAGGGCCTTAAACTTAAGTACACTAGGCTAGACGTGATAAAGGCAAGAATAAAGCAAAGTGGGGTTGGCCGGGGCGCGGCGTGTGCACCCGGCAGCAGATGGCGCCCCGCCCAAGAACTCCCTGGTAGCAAGGGTGCAGCTGCCGGCCCCCGCGCGCCCGCTCGCATCCCTTCCGGACTTTGTCATTTGCCTGATGGGGCCTGGGCTGCGATGGGGCCACTTTGGCTGTTGGACCTTGCAGTGCTGGCGTCGAGATGGGGAGTGGCAGCCGAGACCAGTCTGGAGCTCCAGCGAAGAATCTCCTTCCCAGTAACTCAGGAGCAAGCACCGACAGAGGTCGGGTTTTCGTTCTTAGACCAGAGCAGAGTATGTGTACTTGGTATTAAGAAGCTTCAGAGGCTGAGCCTGTCCAAACTGTAGCTGTTCCACTCTCCTGCTCAAAAAGAGATGCTCCGCCTGGAGGCTGTAGTTTGGGGTGTGATTTTGGATACTGATCCCAACTTTCATCTGGAGTATAATCTCTTTGAAATGGTGATCAAATTTGCCCCAGCGAACATGGGCTGTGTGAGAGGCAAAGGCCCTCCGCCGTGTGGCATTGGGACAGACTCGGACTTCTAAGTGCAGGTCGCAGTATCATGTCTATCAGCATTTTCTGCCTAAGAATGACTGCACTGAGAGGGTCGTGCTGAAGTATCTACAGAGGATGGCTGAGGTGCCTCAGGTGAAGGCCAATGCCATCAAGGTGGTTACTGTAACAGCTAATGACAAGACAAGCATTTACTTCTCCTGCCTGAGGGGACAAGGTGTAATTTATAATATCATTGTTTGGGACCCATTTCTAAATACATCTGCTGTTTATGTTCCTACTCACACATACGCCTGCAGCTTTGAGGCAATGAAGGTGCCCTCAAGCACCTTCTTGGTCTTTTCATTTGTTTCTTTGGGTCTTTTTTTTGCCCTTCTTGGTCTTTTCATTTGTTTCTTCAGACACAGATTCTGGAAAACAGAATTATTCTTCATAGGCTTTATTGTCATGGGATTCTTTTATATACTGATTACAAGATTGACTACCTATTAAGTATGATGTTCTTCTGATTCTAACAACCTTATCTGGAAGCATTGGTGGAATTTACTCGGTATCCGTTTGGTGGCTGTTTGGACACCTCATACTTTGTGTAGGACTCCTGCTGGAGTTCCTTGTCTCATATGTGACTTTCTTCACTGGGAAACCTGAAGGCTTTTTGAGACAATGTGAGCTTTGGGTGGCCTTCTCTTGTATCACTCCAGTAGTTTTCATGGGCTGCCTAAGAATACTGAAATACTGATTTGTGGAATCATCGACTCCTATTTGATGGTTCTGGCCTTTGACAGTTACATGTACCCAAGACTTTCCTACATCACTGTGAATGTACTCAAGAGAGCACTCAACATAGATTTCTGCAGAGCTTTCACAAATGTGCTTTCCAAACTAATGACTTTATTATCTTGGCAGTATGGGAGATGCTGGCTGTAACTGGAATTACATTACAGATTTAAGAGAACGAGTTCAACCATTTTTCCCCTCCCAAGCCATGCAAATTATGGAATCGAGAGAGCAAGAACACAGAATTACAAATATCTTGGACCCTAGCTACCACATCCCTCCATTGGGACTGAGGAGCCACAGCCTATTAAATCAGATCAAAGGGCTCTTCCAGAAAAAAACATCCAGCTGGAGAGAAAATACCCCACTTCTGTAGAAGATAAAGTATGGTCAGTGTGATCTGGGGGTGCAACCTGAGCACTGTCTCAGCTGTAATGGCTATGCCCATACTGTTTCAGTAATCCCTGGCATAAACCTAATGAAAACACAGGTGTTATGGTCTCTATTGCTACATGGTAAGGGCATGCCAGAGAAATCGTGTATGTGTGTGTTCTAGCTTACTAGCTGCTGGAAAGCAATATACCAGAAACAGAACAGCTTTTAAAAAGGGGGATTTAAAAAATTGCCAGTTAATAGTTCTAAGACTGTGAAATTGTCTAAATTAAAACAAGTCTATAGAAATGTCTAATCTAAGGCATCTGTTCTAGTTTGCTAGCTGCCAGAATACACCAGAGATGGATTGGCTTTTAATAAAAGGGGATTTATTTCATTAAAAATGTATAGTTCTTCGGAGGAAGGACACCTAACTTTCAACTGAGGTTCTTTCATATGCAGGAAGGCACAGGGTTATCTCTGCTGGCCTTCTCTCCAGGCCTCTGGGTTCCAACAACTTTCACCGGGGCTATTTCTTTCTGCATCTTCAAGGGTCAGGGCTGAGCTGTGAGTGCTGAGATGAGGTATGTTGAGTCTCTCATTTAAGCACCAACCAATTAAATCATACATCATTCACTGCAGCAGGCACACCTCCTAGCCAACTGCAGATGTAATCAGCTACAGATGAGGTTCACATGCCTTTGGCTCATGTCCACAGCAATAGAACTAGACACTTTCACCTGGCCAAGTTGACACCTGAATCTAACTACCACAGCATCCAAGGAAAGATACCCTGGTTTAAGAAGGCTGATAACATTCAGCATTCCTTTCTCAGCTGGAAGGGCACATGGTGAACATGGCGGCATCTGCTAGCTTTCTCTTCTGGTTTCTTGCTTCAGGAAGGCATTTTTCTTCTTCATCTCCAAAGGTCGCTGGCTGGTAGACTCTGTGGTTCTATCATTCTTCTGCTGTTCTGCAGCTCTCTCCTCGTTCTCAAAAAAAGAACTCTCTCCGAAATGTCTCCTCTTTTATAGGATTCCAGTAAACTAATCAAGACCACGTAGAATGGGTGGAAACACGCCTCCATCTAATCAAGTTTAATACTCACAATTAATTGAGTCACATCTCTGTGGAGATAACCTAATCAAATTTCCGATCTATGGTACTGAATAGGGATTAGAAGAAATGGTTGCCCCCACATGATTGATTTGGATTAAAACATGGTTTTTCTAGGGTACATAAAATCCTTTCAAAGCAGCACAATGTGTGTGTGTGTGTGTGTGCGTGTGTGTGTGTGTGTGTGTGTGTGAGAGAGAGAGAGAGAGAGAGAGAGAGAGAGAGAGAGAGAGAGGGAAATGACCAGAAGTTAATGGTAGGGAAATTTTCCCTTATTTCTGAATACTTGGAGAAATTACCTTTTGGCTTACAAATACATGATCAACTTATCCTATTAAATAGATTAGAAAAGATTAAAATAAAAATACTATGATTCTCCTGCAGACAATTTTTTTTTTAACATGTTCTTGAACATTTCTCTCATTGGAGAGAGAAACCTGGGGAGCCAGTGGTTTTAAGTGCTATATTTAATCTTTATTTGCCAATGTGTTTGGGGGTTTAGGGATTTGAACCTAACTCTTTGAGCTTCAGGGTACAAAAGAAGGAGAAGTTACTGTTTTCTTACTAAAAGCAGTCTGATTACTGAGTTGCATGGCTTTCTTAATATGATACATTATCAAAAAGGTAGCCTTCCTCTTTGCCATTTATTGCTTAAAATGATAATTTAAACACTAAATTATTTCAATTATTGAAAACAGGACAATTTATATAGATAATAGAACTCTTGCATGGATGATTTATTTATATTACAAACAGTGTCCTCTGCTTTCTTTTCTTTCAAGGCCTTTTCAAAATAGTATTGACAGCTGAGTTCCAATTTAAACTGCATTAGCTGATATATGCATTGTTTTGTTTTGAAGAAACAAATTGATCCCTACCTTAATCTATGGTTCCTTTAAAAAGTTGCATTTTTGTAGTTCTGCTAAACTAGCTGTTATTAACAATACTGTAAAGTACCATTTTTAATAATTTATCTTCTGTCTGAAGCATTTGTACCACTTCTGGTTTAAAGTGGTAAGGAGAAGTAAAAAAGAGGCAAATATTTTAAGTGGATCTGCCTTTAATTAGGGCCTTGGATTCCGTGAGAAGAGTTTCCTCAGTTTTGAAATCCATTTTTCCACCCCTAGAAAGCACCTGGCAACCCTTGGCTGCATACTTATTACTTGCAACCTTTTCACTTAACTGTCAGAGCCCATGTCCCAGCTCCATCTTTTGAACAGGAGACTCTGGCATGCCTGAATGACATTCACATTGGTTGTGTATTTGCATATGTGAGTAGACACATGTGTGAGTTAACCGCTATTAACTGATGCTGTTTTTTAGGGTCCTTTCAAGGTACAATAGATTTTTGAAGTTTCAGGTTACCGAAAAATCATCAGCTTTTGCTTTTAAAAATGTTTTGGGAAGATTGAAACAAAGTGAAAAAAATACATAACATCATTTTTGCTTTGAAAACTTATGCACAGGTGTTCATTTGCTATCTCTTCTGTAGTCCTTATTGTTTACACAACTCCAGAAACATTTAAGGAATGTCTTTCATAATTCACTGTAGGCACTCTGCCTTCTACCATATCTTTATACATTCAAAAAGAGTTATATGGAATGTTTGTGAGTTATTATCTTACCATCAAAATGCACTGCCAGCAATCATTGTAAAAGCAGAGCACATTTTTGAAGGGAAGATGCAAATTTTTAAGAATTTTTCATGATTCATTTGAATTTTGCATAATCTTAATAATAAATGCCTATTTTGAAAGAAACAATAAAGCAAAGAAATAACTATTAGTATAACCTATGTGTAAGGTGATGGAAGTCTAGGGCAGAATTTTGGTAGTAGAGAAAGGGACAAGGAAAAATATTCAAGAAATATATGGGAGGTAAATTGGTGGACTTGCTTGAATAATTGTGGAAATTGGAAAAGGGAAGAGTTGATGATGCCTCTCAGGTGTCTTGTTTGAGTTACTGACTGGGAAGCTTATCATTAAATAATTGGACTGAGCATTTCACTTAAATATGACTTTCCTTATCTATATACACACAATTGATATAGAACTATCCTGTCAACACCAAAAGAAAGTATATAGATTCAAGAAAAGATCAACATTTGCTTAAATAAAGCTTCTCTCCTGCCCTGTGTTCAGTCTGCATACCCCCAGTTCGGGACCTATGTTCACAAACTAGTCTCCATTGCTACTTTCACCACACGCAATTTTTTTTAGAGCTGTTGTCCTCTATTAGAGTATTTGCACATTCAAATTAGTGCAAAAGGTAGGTAAGGTTTATGCCTAAAGTTGATGTTAAGAAAGTACACAGTCTTTTACCTAGGCCTTATTTTCTCCAGAGCTTCTTCCTCTTTTGGGGCCCACACACTGGGCCCTGATTTTCCTTTCATTCTAAGAGTAAATTATTAGTCACTTATGCTTCCCATGATCTTTTTAACAAGCAAGAACTAAAAATGGTAACTTAGTAAAGTACATTCTTTCTGGTCAGAGACCAAGGTATCAAATCAAACCTATGAGAATAAATTCATTTTCAGAATTTTCTATTTATATAAATGTTATGGCAATATTTACCTGAGATCCAATAGAATTCTACCTCTAAGTCAGCTATAAATAGGAGGATCATGGACTATATAAAGCACTTTATATTACAATTTTAGGAATAGATGATAATATTTTTCTGGAATAAAGAAACTAGAAACTAAAGATTTTTATGGGAGATACAATTATTTTTCATAGATGAGAATTAATGACAAAAATATTCTAAGTCACTTCTATGCTTTTCAAAACCCAAATCAACTTTCTTAGCAAATAGAGAGGTAGGAAGCTCAATATAAGCTATAACTAACTCTGAAATTATATAATGATTCTATTCTTATGTAGAATTTTATCAAACTTTTCATAACATTAACATCTCATTGTACATACTTTTAATGAAGGAAAAAGTAATTTCTCTTTAAAAACTTTTGAAACTACAACTGTTTGAAAATTAATCTACTATTCTCAGAATCCTTTTCTGTTTTTCTTTTGCAATTTATAACATTTATAAAGTTGAAAAGGTTAACTAAAAATAAAAAACAGTTAACTAAAGTTCAATATTTGTTTACATGTCATTTTATATATATGATGGTTAATAACCTGGCTAGGTTATAGTGTACAGCTTTTCAGTCAAGCAAGCGCTGGCCGGTGAGCATATTTCATAGATTTGCATCTAAAATCAGTTGATTGTATCTATAATTGCCTTCTGCAGTGTAAAGGGAGTCTCTTCATTCAATCAGTTGAAGATTTTAAAAGTCAGAATTGAGGATTTCAGAAACCAGAAAAGAAAAATTGCTCCCTGAGCTTGTCAGCCAGCTAAGGATATGGAGTTGCCAGACTTCACCATCAATTTATTAAGAGTTTCCAGCTGGTGGGCTCCCTGACAGAACCCAGCCTGGCTAGCCCCCATGATGGCGTGAGCCAATCCCTCATAGTAAATCTGTAGTATGTATCCTGTTGATTCTATTTCTCTGGAGGTCTTGACTAATACAATGTAAATTTTACTACAGTTAAATTCAAATATGTTTTTTTAAACATTTTTAATTGTGAAATAAAACACATGTACAAAAATGCAATAAATTTCAAAACACATTTAACAAGTAGTTATAGAACAGATCTCAAGGTCTGGCATGGGTTACAGTTCACAGTTTCAAGTTTTTCCTTCTAGCTCCCCAAGACACTGGAGACTAAAAAGAAATATCATTATAATGACTTAGTAGTCATATTCATTTATTAAACCCTAAATTCTCTGTTATAACTCCTCTTTCTCCTTTGATCCTTCTCCCAGTTTTTAGTGCCCATATTTGAGCAATGCCAATTCTAACTTTTTTCATGTTGGAGAGGGCTGTTGATAATACGGGATGGGGGATGGAACTAGTTGGCGTTCTTGGAGAGGCTGGCCCCTCTGGGTTTCGGAACTCATCTGGCCTAGGAACCATCTGAAGGTTTTAGATTTCTGAAAAGCAAACTTAGTGTGTGAAGCTTGCAGGATCTCAGAGACGTTGGTGTTCTTTAAGGTGAACAGGAGCGACGTTTGTTGGGGTTCAGCAAATCGCAGCCATTAGCCATATCTAGCTGAAGCTTACGTAACAGTAGCCTCCAGAATAGCATCTTGACTCTATTTGAACACTCTTAGCCATTGGAACCCTATTTATTACATTTCTTTTCCCTGTTTTTTCAGGTAGGCATTATTGATCCCATGGTGCCAGGACCAGGCTCATCCCTGGGAGTCATGTCCCACATTGCCTGGGAGACTCACGCCCCTGGATGTCATTCACACATAGTGGGGAGGGTAATGAGTTTGCTTGCAGAGTTGGACTTAGAGAGAAAAAGACTACATCTGAGCAACAAAAGAAGTTTTTTGGAAAGTAAACTCTGAGGGATACTTATAGGGAGGCCTAGCTTCTCAGCTACAGAAACAAATTTCTTTTGTAAGCCTTTTGTAAGCCTCAAGATTTTGTAAGCCTCAAGTTCAAGGGTTTGGCTTACTAATTTGGGAGTCCCTAATGGCTGAGAGAGTATCAGGGTTTTCCCAGGTGGGAAAGTTTAATAGTTCTATATTTTTTTCTCCAGTCTCTCAGAGGACATTGCCAATACTTTTTAATTATCTGCCCAACATACTCTGGGATGTATCTAGGTATTACATTAAGCTATGCAGAATTACACATCCTCATTCTTATTCTTGGCTCCATATTGTTTAGGTTGTTTAAATGAGCTATCCAGATAGGTTGGATTAGATTGTGTGCTACAGAAAATTTAGGTTTTGGACAAACTAAACCTTTCATCCTTTGTCTTACAGAATAAGCGAAGCTCTAAAATACAGGCACTTTCATCCTTTACCGGGTTCTCTGATTTACCTTAGTCCCAACCAGATCGGCTTCATTCTTTTGTCTAATTGAACCCTGATCTTTTTTTTTTGGTTTCTTTAGCAGTTGCTGTATGTGGCAATGCTGACTTTCAGGGCTACAGAACTCCAACTTGGAGTCTTAGGTGTCACATTGTACCCAAAGTTCCAGGGAAATACCAGGTTATACACACATAGCACAGTATCTCAGAATCTAGAAATAACACTTAAAGCTCCAGACTAAATGTGACTGCTATAAGAGCTTACAATTTAGGCTCCAATTTTCTGAAAAGTATTCTCTAAAGGATAGCATGCAATATTTGTCCTTTTGTTTTTGGCTGACTTTGCACAACATAAAGTCCTTAAGATTCATGCCTCACAACTTCGTTTCTTTCTGTAGTCACACAACATTCCATCATATGTATACACAACAGTTCCTTTCTACTTCTCTGTCATAGTACCCTTTGGCCACCTCCATCTATTGGGGATCATGGAAAATGTCCAAAATAAACAATCCATGTTCATAGTATCCTCATTTAGTTGTACAATCATCCATCACTCTCAACTTTAGACAATTTTCATTGCTCCAAAGATAAAAATAACAGATAAACACTCTCTCACCAAAAAGAATATCCCAAATTCCCATTAACTCTTGTCTCTCCCCCCACAATTATTTACCCCTAGTATTTGCTATGGTACTGGTGATGTCTTCCTGTTAACTATAGGTCATAGCACAGAATAGAAGTTTTCCCCCTGTACCTCTTTGTTTTTTATTATTGGGCTGGCACTGGGAATCAAACCTGGGTCTCAGGCATGGCAGGTGAGAACTCTACCTGAGAACTCTGCTGAGCCACTGTGGCCCACCCTGTGTTGTTTCTCGATAAGATATATAGCACATAAGCAATGTAGTACAGCACAAGAAAAATAATAAACACATTGTTTTGTTTCTTCATTTTTTTAAATAATGATTTCAGGAGTCTTCTAAAGCCATATTATACCAGCATATAAGTTCTGAGTTTCATTATTTTTAAATAAATCAAAAATAGATTTAAAATACAGCAATTGAGATACCCACATTATTTGTCCTTTAATAACATGAATAACTACTTTTCCCTCCACATGATAAATCCCTGACTCAAGTACATTCTAATCTGATCCAAAAGACATTTTCAGAAAAGATTATATTTAAAATGATGGCTAAGAAATAACCCAGTTTTTATGGGAGTCAATCTGTTATGAAGTAATAACAGTTGCTGAAATAAGAGCATATCACAGCCTCATCCCGTTGGATGGATCAGGAAAGTATTGACTCACACCCACACTGAAACAGGAGGTGCATTCTAGTTTAAAGCTATGGCAGTTTTATATTTTAAAAAATAACTTATATTTGAGACAATTATTTTTTCTGTTTTTTAAAATAATTATAAAGGCAAAAATTGATCTACATGTGAATTAAATAAATCAAAACATGCCCAGAACTGCAAATTGCAGAGCTGACAAAGCTGTCAAGCTGGAAAGATAATGTAACAGATTGCATATATAGTTCACTTCTCTCCAAGCATGACTAATAATTTCAGGCATAGAGAATAAGGCCATAGCAAAACAAATATAAAATTTCTATCCAATAGAAAATATAAATATTGCTTAAAATGTAAATAGTTCTTACACATATCAAAACATTAACTACGTGAGGAAAACACCCAAACAAAATGTTGGCTCAAAATTAAAGAATTCTTATATAGATTTATAATTCTTTGCCACTATAGTTAGATTTTATGAATGAAATTCCTATGATCATATCTACAATCTAAATAACCATCATTCATTTATACTTTAAGTTATAAATAAATATTTGACATCAACTCTATGTGAGGTATCACAATGGGCACTTGAAATGCACTGTTGAACATGTAGAGCTTACTTTTACCAGTGAGTAACAGAAAATAAAATAAACCTATAAAATGTGTAAATTATAAAATATATAAGAGGTGATCAGGAATGTTGGGGGGTGCAATTTTTAAAAGGGGGGTTTTAGTCCTCATTGAGAATTTGACACGGAAGCAATAAGAAAGAAGTTGATAAAACAACACAAAAGGAATGACTCCAATAGGTAGAGAAAGATTAGATGTTGTGTGTATAAAAGAAAGGAAGGAGTCAGATGGGACTCTAAGTTTTCTTTCAATTTGAGCGTTAAAGAATGGATTTCTAGGGTGACTCAACAACCCATTTTTCTCAGTCCTAATTTGTGCCTGTATTCTAATATAGCACAACCATTCATTTTAAAAAGTGGCTATTCTGATTTCTGCAAATAAACACATTACTTTCCCCACTACATGGAACATGACTTCCAGGGGTATAAGTTTCTCATCAAGGATGAGATTGTGGGATTGACAATGCCTTCATGACCAAAAAGTGGAAAAGAAATGAAACGAAATAAGGTTTCAGTGGTTAAGAGATTTTAAATAGAGTCAAGAGGCTATACTGGAGGCTACTTTTTGGAAGCTTCAGCTAGAGATCGCAAATTGCCATGATATGCCAAATCTCAACCAACGGTGTGCCTGAAAACCCTGAAGAATACTCAGGGCTCTATCTGAGACTCTATAATAGTTTCACTCAGTTTATTTTTCAGAAACCTAAACTTCCAGACTGTTCCTATGCCAGATAAGCCCTGAAACCCAGTGGTATCATTCTCACCTCAACCAGTTGCATCTCCCTTCCCCATAATGTCAACCCCTTCTCAACATGAAAAAGTTAGAATGGTAATTGCCCAAATATTCCTAAAGATTGGGAAAAGGATCAAATGAGAGGGAGGAGTTGTAACAGAGAAGATAGGATGTGACAAATGAGTATGACTACTGAATTATTATATTGATATTTCTTTTTAGTCTCCAGCATATCAGAGTAGCTAGAAGGAAATACCTGAAATTATGGAACCATAACCAAAGTATAACATCCTATACTTTGAAATTTGTACTATAACTATTTGTTAAAATGTACTTTGAAATCTATCACTTTTCTGCATATATGTTATATTTCACAATAAAAGATGTCTAAGAAGTGGCTAGTTTGTTAGATTATGTGGTTGCCTGCGGTTACTAAAATAAGGGATACAAATGGGGAGCAGAATTTTGATGGAAGATGAGTAAAATTTGGGGAATATTCAGTTTGGTTTATCTGGAAATCCTGTTAGTTAAATATGAAAATCATAATATCTCATATCATGTCATCTCCTTTTGCACTCATTAGCATATGGATGACATTTAATATTAGTTCATCAAAAAGTGAAATACAGATAGAAAGAGTAGAGGGCCAAAGACTGAGTCCATGGATATTAACATTAAAGGGTGAGTGAACCAAAAAAGAAATGACCAATAAAGAGAAAGAGAATAAGCTGCCAATGAGGTGGTAGGGAAACCAAGAAAATGTGGCTGCCAAAGAAACAATGTGAAGAAATTATATCAAGAACTGAATATGTTCCAGGTAGCTATTGCTGTGAATAATGCTAACTTAAAGCTTAGCTAATTAAAATAACAAATACTTTATTGAATATCATAATATTATGTCTCAGAAATTTGAGAAGGGCTTAGCAGGGTGATTATTTTGCTCCTCATAGCACTGACAAAAGTCATGTAGTGGAGTGCTGGTCTGGAGGATAACAATACAATTTCCTGCTCAGATCTTGTATTAGTCACGGTTCTCTAGAGAAACAGAGCCAACAGGAGATATCTGTAAATTTAAAATGTATAAAAGTGTTTCACACAATCGTGGGAATGCAAAAGTCTCAAATCCATAGGGCAGGCTGCAAGGCTGGCAACTCCAATGAATGGTCTCAAAATAACTCCACAGGCGAGGGTCACTGGCTGAAGAAGTCTTGATTCTCCCTTAAAAGTCTTCAACCAATTGAATCAAATCCAGCTGATTGGATTATTTCTTTTAAAGAGGAGATGATTATTTTATCATAGCAGCCACAGCTGCAATCAACTGACTGATGATTTAATAAAGCAGCCTTCTGGTTTATCAAATAGCCACAAAATATCTTTGCAGCAATGGTCAGGCCAGTGCTTGCCTGACCAGACAACTGGGCACCATCATCTGGCCAACTGGACACCAAAACCCAACCATCACTGTCCACTTCTTGTCAATTTGGCAGCTATACACATCACCTTGAAACATGTTTAATTTCTAAATGGAACATAATAACAGACATATGTTTCACCTAACAATACTCAGCTGCCCTGCCTACAACCAGAAACACACTAAATCTCTCCAGAATAGGATACAAGTCCTTAGGTAACATTTACTCTTAAACTTGACACCCTATAACTTAAATACTACAACATGAGTAATGCAACTAATGTCATATGACAAGAAGAGAAAAAGATATTTGCTTTATGTACAAATACAAACATACTCGTAACAAAACAAGCAGGGAATACGCATACCATCACAGTCCTTATTTCTGTAATAGGTTACACAGGTGTAGTTCATATATATCATTATCTTCTGCCACTACCCATTCCATGTTCCTTTTACCCTCAGCAAGCACTTCTGCTGGCCATGTTTCTTTGCCTGGTGAGGTGATCCAAACCTTCATTTCTGAAGTTTTGGGGTCATTGGTAGTCCTGCCTGGATTCAGTTGTGGCACTTTTCCATTGACTTTCATCACAGGGCATGATAGTACTGAGAGATGCTTTAGGGGATCTCCTATATTCCAGGAAAACTACTCTTTACCATGATTGTGTAGTTGCAGACCTATTGCCCTTGATAGTCAGGATCAATTACCCTAGACAGAACAGTACTTCCCTTCCTTGCCTGTTGATATAGAGGCATGAGAAGCCCAAAGTGGCCAGGTGGCAGTTTTAACTTTCAGTTCAATGGAATCATTGTTATGTCTTATGGTAGAAGTGCTCCTCCTTTTGGAACTAAGACATGTGGATCAGCAGAGCTTATGGTTTCTGACAGGAAGCAAAAATTTTCCTAGTGGATCACTAGGGGTGATAGTGAGTCGTATCAATCCCATTTCCACCCCTTGATTTCTGAACCCAAGAATCCTTGTGTGATGGTCAGATTCTGGTGTCAACTTGGCCAAGTAATTATTATGTGCAGTTGTCTGGGCAGGAAAGCACTGGCCTGACCATTACTGCAAGGATATTTCATGACTGGTTGATAAACTAGAAGGCTGGTATATTAAATTATCAGTCAGTTGATTTCATCTCTGGCAAATTACATCTGCGATCAACTAAAGTGCGTCTCCCACAATGAGAGAATCCAATTAGTTGAAGGCTTTTAAGGAAGAAGAGAGACTCACTGCTTTTTCAGTCAGTGAGTCTCTCCTGTGGGTCTCTCCTATGTAATTCATCCAGACCCTTCATCAGAGCCACCAGCTTCACAGCCTACCCTTCAGATTTTGGACTCTTCCATTCCAATGGCTGTGTGAGACATGTTTATAAATCATATTTACCGATCTCTGCTGTTGGATCTAACATACCTGGCTATGGGAGAAACAGCACCATAGAGTGGACACTGATTCAAAGCATACACAGTCTCCTGAAGAACATTGCCTCAGCCCTGCAAAGTATTGTCACCTAGTTGGCACTGTAATTGAGTCTTCAAAAGGCCATTCCACTATTCTATTAACCCAACTACCTCTTGATTATGGAGAACATGATAAGACCAGAGAATTCCATGAACTGTGCCCATTCCCACACTTCATTTGCTGTGAAATGTGTTCCTTGATTAAAAACAATACTGTGTGGAATATCATGATGGTGAATAAGGCATTCCATAAGTCCATGGATGGTAATTTTGGCAGAAGAATTGATGGCAGGGAATGCGCACCAATATCCAGAGGATGTATCTATTCCAGTTAGAAGGAATCATTGTCCCTTCCATGATGGAAGTGATCTAATGTAATCAACCAGCCACCAGGTAGCAGGCTGACTACTCTGAGAATGGTGCCATATCGAAGACTGAGTATGGGTTTCTGCTGCTGGCAGATTTGGGCATGCAGCAGTGACTGTAGCCAGGTCAGCCTTGGTGAGTGGAAATCCATGTTGTTGAGCCCATGCATAATTTCCATCCCTGCCACCATGTTCACTTGGTTCATGAGCCCACTGGGCAATGGCAGGAGTGGCTAGGGAAGAGAATGACTTGTATCCACAGAACAGGTTATCATATCCACATGATTTCAAAACTTTCCTCTGCTGAAGTCAACCTCTGGTGAGCATTTACATGGACACAAATATCTTCATGTTTTTTGCCCACTCAGAAAGGTATATCCACATGCCTCTTCCCCCAGACCTCTTTGTCACTACTTTTCCAATCATGCTCCTTCCAAGTCTCTGACCATACAGCCAAATCATTAGCAATGGCACATGAGTCAGTATTCAAATGCACCTCTGGCCAGTTTATTCTTCCAAGCAAAATGAACAAGCAGGAGGACTACTCGAAGTTTCACCCCCAGGAGGATTTACCCTTACCACTGTACTTTAAGGACATCCCAGAAAATGTCTGTAGTACTGCAGCTGTCCACTTTTGGTTGGTACCTGCATATTGTGCAGAAACATTTGTAAACCAGGTCCGAATTTTCTCTACCTTGGTCAACTGACAATAAGGAACTCCCCAAGAGGCCATAGCTCTGGTCTAGGAAAGATAAGGTAATGTGGTAGGAATGGGGGCTGTGCTGGTTTGAAAGGATGTATGTCCCCTAGAAAAGCCATGTTTTAATCCTAATCCCATTTTGTAAAGGCAGCCATTTCTTCTTATCCCTATTCAGTATTGTATCTTTGAAACTGTAATCAGATTATCTCCCTGGAGATGTGATTTAATCAAGAGTGGTTGTTAAACTGGATTAGGTGATGACATGTCTCCACCCATTTAGGTGGATCTTGATATGTTTTTGGAGTCCTATAAATGAGGAAACATTTTGGAGAAAGAGATTCAGAGAGAGCAGAGCAGAATGACATAGCCACAAGAAGCACAGTCCACTAATAGTGACCTCTGGAGAAGAAGAAGGAAAATGCCTCCCGGGAAGCTTCATTAAACAGGAAGCCAAGAGAAGAAGCTAGCAGATGACACCATGTTTGCCATGTGCCCTTCCAGATGAGAGAGGAACCCTGACCGTGTTCACCATGTGCCTTTCCAGATGAGAGAGAAACTCTGACTATGTTTGCCATGTGCCCTTCCACTTAAGAGAGAAACCCTGAACTTCATCGGCCTTCTTGGACCAAGGTATCTTTCCCTGGATGCCTTAGATTGGACATTTCTATAGACTTCCTTTAATTGGGACATTTTTTTCGGCCTTAGAACTGTAAACTGGCAACTTATTAAATTCCCCCTTTTAAAAACCTTTCTGTTTCTGGTATATTGCATTCCAGCAGCTAGCAAACTAGAACAGGGGCCCTGGGCACTTGGGCCACTTCCTCATGTAACTTGCTTATGCTTTCAGGAACAGCTCAAGCCCTATGTCTTATATACCACTTCCATTTTATGAGGTAGTACTGCTTTGCATACCCAACTTTATGGCTTGGTGGGTCAGACAACTCCCAGCTCATGACAGGCCACTCAGATCTCATAGAAACTTGGTAGCCCATGGTTAAGCATTCAGTCTCTACTAAGGCCCAGTAGCAGGACAAAAGCTGTTTCTCAAAAGGAGACTGGTTATCTGCAGCAGATGATAAGGTTTTACCCCAAAATCCTAAGGGTCTGTTTTGTGATTCTCCTATAGGGGACTGCCAAAGGCTCCAGACAACATCGCTATTTGCCACTGACACTTCCAGCATCACTGGATCTGCTGGAACATATGGGTCAAGTGGCAGACCAGCTTGTGCAGAAGTCTGTACCTACAGCAGAGCCTCCTCTTGTACTGGTCCCCACTCAAAAGTAGCAGCTTTTATGTCTCTATTAATGGGCCAGAATAGCACACCCAAATGAGGAATATGTTGTCTCCAAAATCCAAAGAGGCCAACTAGTCATTGTGCCTGTTTTTTGGTCATAGGAGGAGGCAGATAGAACAGCTTACCCTTCACCTTAAAAGGGATAGCTTGACATTCCCCATACCACTGGACACCTAGAAATTTCACTGAGGTAGAAGTCCCCTGTATTTTTGTTGAATTTATCTCCCATCCCCAGACACACAAACGCATTACCAAAAAGTCTAGAGTAACTCCTACTTCTTGCTCATTAAGTCTAATCAACATGATTTCATCAATATAGTGAACCAGTGTGAGTCTTGTAGGAGGAAGAAACAATCAAGGTTCCTGTGGACAATATTATGACATACAGCTGGAGAATTGATATGCCCCTGAGATAGGACAGTGATGGTATATTGCTGACCTTGCTAGCTGAATGAAAACTGTTTCTGGTGGTCCTTATTGACAGCTATTGAGAAAAAAAGCATTTGCCAGAGGATGTATTGCTTTGCTTAGGCAAAGATACCACATCTGGAACAGCAGCTGCAATTGGAATCACCACCTGGCCAAGTTTACGATAATCCACTGTCATCCTCCAAGAGCTGTCTACTTTCTTCACAGGCCAAAGAGGAGAATTGAATGGGGATGTGGTGGGATTCACCACCTCTGCATCCTTCAAGTCCTTAAGAGTGGCAGTAATCACTGCAATCCCTCCAGGAATCCAGTATGGCTTCTGATTTACTATTTTCCTGGGCAGGGACAGTTCTAATGGCTTTCACTTGGCCTTTCCTACCATAATAGCCCTTACTTCATGAGTCAGAAATCAATGCAGAGTTTCTGTCAGTTGCTGAGTATGTCGATTCCAATTATGGCATTCCAGAGCTGGAGTAATGACCACAGAGTGTGTCTAGGGACCCATTGAATCCACCTTGAGGTGGACCTGAGATAAAACTCCATCAATCACCTGACCCCCCCATAAGCCCCTACACTGATTGGTGGGCCTGAGTGACGTTTTGGGTCTCCTGGAATTAGAATCACTTCTGAGTCAGTGTCTAAGAATTCCTAAAATATCTGATTATTTCCTTTTCCCCAGTGCAAAATCACCCTGATAAAGGGCCCTAGGTGTCCTTGGGGAAAGCTGGGAAGAAGGTTAACAGTGTAAATTTGGGGCAGCATAACAAGGTCGTTCTGGCCTTCCCCTCATTCAAGGAGCTCTGGGCTGTAAACTCTCTCAAGTCTTGGAATTGATTAAGGGATCATGACTCTATGCTTTTGTAATTCAAGTTAGACTTCAGTTCACTTAACCTAGAACTCTTCTGCTTATACAGTTCAAACAAGAATTTAGTAAATTGCCCATGTGTTTTACTTCAGGTACCCCATGATCTGCTAGCCAATGCTGTAAATCTCTGCGAGTCAGATTATTTTGACTGCTGCTTTCAGTCTGCTGTCCCTAATGGTGGCCATGCCCACCTCACCTACGGTGATTAATTGTTGTCGCATGGCTTGGCCAACTCAGGATCCAATCATCCCCTTTGTGTTTAATGACCACAGTTCCTACGGTAATATATGACGTACAGAGAAGGGCGACCACAGAGCTCTTCAGGGATGATGGAGCTAATATCATAAATTCATTCCTCAAAATTCTGGTAAGAGGTGTGCACTCTGCACATTCCTGGACTGTGTGAGCAGGTCTTCCATGATAAGTCCACTCTAACATCCCAATCTCTTTAAGCCTTTGGATCCCTTCATCTCCAGTATATCAGGGCAGTTCTGGCATTTCCTCCTCAGGTAATGTTGGCCACCTTTCAATCCATGTCTCCGCCAACCACCCAAACAAACTGTTAATGCCCTTTCTAATTCCTCAAGCTACAACATCAAATGCA